>JAPMLY010001017.1:0-138071 GCA_026401115.1 Tetraselmis chui
ACGAGAGGAGTTCGCTGACCAGCGCGTATGGTGGACGAGTTCTTTGCCAATTATATTTTTGATGCGGTTGGGAAGATCGGTGAGGTCGTTGACGCATTCGAGGAGCCAGCGACGGGCCACCGAGCAGGCGGATGCGATCGGGTCGGGGTGCGGCGTGTCCGGCATGAAGACTCCATGGAGCCAGAAGCGGGCTATGTGAGGGGGGGTGGAGGAGTACTGGCCTGTAAGGAGGAGCGTGTCGATCGTTCTGGTGGAGAAGTCGTCGGCCTGTCCGGGGTTTTCAGTTGACCGCGGGATGGACAGGACAAGGGGGGTTTGGAGTCCGCGACGGAGTGGGAGGGGGTCCATGGGTGTCCCCAGTATCTGTTGGGGGTGGGGAAGTTGAGAGGTCGAGAGGAACGGGGTCAAGGGGTGACCCGCGAGTTTGTTCCTGGGGTGGTATATGTCCGTGAAGCGGCCGTGGAGCGGGGGATCCCTCACGAGCACCTGTTTGTAGGTGGGGGGGGGGGTGGAGTTTGAAGACATGGTATTCGAGCAGGATGTCGAGTGTGGAGGATAGGTAGTTGGCGTGTGTGCGGCTTTTGGAGTCGAAGGTTGAGAGTAGTGCGCGTGTTGGCGGCACGCGACCAGGCCTGATGGGACCTGGGTTTGATGGATGTTGGCGGCGGACAGTGACGTCCGGACGCTCGGAGGGGCGCGATAGAGCGCGCCGGCCTCTGGGAGAGGAGGGTTTTGTAAGCGATGTGTATCGCGAGGGTTCCGCAGTACTTTGACGGGTACATGTGTGGTTTTCGAGGTGGATGGCGCGGTAGCTGTCGGGGGGATGAAATTCAAATCCCTGTGAGCTGCGCCTTTGAGTGTGTACCGTCTGGTGTCGCTACGGATCCACTGACCATTTTGAGCTAGGCTCGGGTGGGGAGAGGTGGATGGTACACGCTGTTCAGCGGCCCTGTCCACCAGTCTTGCGCTCGATGGGAGGCCAGGCCCAGAGCGAAGACGATCGGCGTTGCTCATTCGAGCTACCGATCCATCCCTGTTTTTGAGGTTCAGTAGTACTTTAGTAGTACTTTGGATCTTTTTACTGTCTTTAGTGACGGTAGGATGTCTTCTTTCCAGCTGTCATATCCTAGCCATTTAGCTAAGTGCTAGTATCTGACTTCATTTATTCCTCTAAATGGTACCTGTATCTTAGCGATGTTCAGTGACTCTTTTATTGTCATCACGGCAGTACAACTGTATCGCCGTATTTTTCCTCGACAGTATAGAGTTACTAGCATTATTTCTTCTTGAGAGTTCGTTTGTAGATAGCTCTAAGAGCTTGTGCGATAAGGTTAGATAGACGGTACAGACAATCTCATATAATCTGTATCACTAGTAGTAGTTTGGTTTGGTTAGCAGACATCACAAGCTACAGGTTCTAAGACTGTTTCTAGAATACCTGCGGTGTGGATATTTAAGACGGGGACTTACTGGTAGAGAGGGAGAGACCGGTACAGACCAGATTTACGCCACACCCAGATTGTAAGAAACTATGTTCCTAAGACAGTCTTATTAATTCTCTCTACGTTGTACAATTAGATCCAGAGATTAGGTTCTACTGTTAGTCTAAGGTTGCCAACTTAGCCTAACCAAAGTAGCACCTCACACGTGGTTTCGGAGCCTGAGAACAACTAGACGAGACGAAGATGTCTAACCGAGCAGGAGAGAGATTACCAGAGAAAGTTGATGGTCGACCAGAGGGGGCGCCTTCTGGGCCGACACAACCGACGTCGATATATGGTGGAAGACAGGCAGTGCGAGAAGGATCGAGTCCCACGATGGAGCCTATGTCGGTACACGTCACCGAGATGCTACAACGACTAAGTAACCGAGTTGACACTTTTTCGATTGAGCTATCTCAACTGCGTGACCACGTCGACAACGGTTTCAGACATTTTGAAGGACGAGTGAACAGAAGCCGAGAGACGGAGAATTTTCTTCGAGGAGAACAATTGAGATCGGAGAGGACGCGAAAGATGCCGAGCATGATGCCGAACGATGTCAAACCAGCCAAGATCAAGAGCATCGCTACGACTAACATCGACGACCTGAGAAACTGGTTCCGACATGCACGGGGGTATCTACGGTATCACAACGTTAACCCTGAAGAGCAAAGAGGAGTGTACTGGGTATGTGGCTTTTTGGAAGGCCCACTATCGAAGTGGTGGTACTCCCAAGTTGCGCAGACTGGAGATGAAGTCGGTGGAGGATTTTCCGGAGTTTCTGAGATAGAGAAATCCTTAATTCAGGAATTCTGCGGAAGAACACCGGCGGAACAAGCGAGATTGAATTTGGACAAGGCGCGACAAAAAACCATGGTCCTGAAGTATGCAAACTACTTTTGAGAACAATTATTGGAGCTTCCTCACCGTCATGAAGAAGATAACGTACATGATTTCCAGCGCGGTTTGAGACCCTCGATTCATAAAGAGGTTGCCCTGAAAAACCCTAAGATCCTACACGAGGCGATTCAAGCATCTCTGCGAGCGGAGGCATCGGAGACCAAGATTGAGACGACCCAACGTTCGACATGCCGAATGAACGCCATCGCAGAAGACAGCGACTTTTCAGAGGCAGCGGAGGAGATCGAAGTGAGTCGGAGGAAGATTCGCATGGCGCGACCGAAGAAAAGCCGCGGGAGCAGTACGATATTAGACGCCTCACTCAAGAAGAGGTCGACAGATTTAAGAAGGAGGGCAAGTGCTTCATTTGCCACAAGAAGGGACACATCGCTATCGACTGCCCAGACAGAAAAAACAAGAAGAACGACATAACGAGGAAATCCCGGCCGGGAAAGTGAGACCTGAGTCGGCAGCTCGCGGCAAGCTGCAGGATGAGGTTTCGTCTCCTACAACGACTCAGGAAGAGACCAGAACAGAAGAAGTACGAGACCCGTTACCTCAAACGACATTGAGGCCAATCTTTAGGAGCATGGACTTTAGCGACTGGATGATGAATAGGGAGTATTTCCTCAAGTGCTCTCAGACCTACGGACCTTTTGACTTAGACGGAGCTAGCGATAATGACGGCCTTAATTCTCAAGTGGCGGAGGGTTTTTGCTGTCCGGCGCACCCATTTCAGGAGAGAGATTTACAGAAGTACCGGAGAATTTGGCTAAATGCGCCATTTAATGAATTAGAAGATTTCTTAGGCCATTATTTGCGGAGTAAACTGCTTCATCCCCACCCGAGAGCGGTTATAGTGGTTCCAAAATGGAGGGCAAAACCATGGTTCAAGCTGCTGCGAAATTTCCGACTTGTCGACGAGCTGGCGGCGACAGAACATTTGTTTACCTGCCCTACGAATGACGGAATAGAAGGAAGACGGCAAGATGCTGGACCGACAAGATGGACGACGCAAGTCTACGTCGACGACACCGATCGAGTTCGATTTCTGCCTCAGAACCTACAAAAACCCCCGAAGACCTACTGGACTCACTCGACGACTCTTGTTACCGATGGCCGACGAGTGCTACTAGCGAAAAAGGATAGTCTGGTTTCCTTGTGGCAAACAGGAGATTGAAGACGCGACCCCGAATGCACAGTTGTGCGAGCTCTTACGGAGACAACTGGATTTAAGGTGAGCGAAACAAATTTACGCCTTTCAGGGACGGAGTCTTCCGGACAGAATAAGCGCTACGTGTATATCGCTCGCGTTCGACCCGGATCGATACCGGACGCTACGTCAACTTCTCGGGCAATATGGGCTACCTGGAAGGAATTAATTTCGGCACGGCGTACGGGTGATCTAGTTCGTGGAGATCAGTAGTTCCCTCTTCGTTACGAGACTTTTGGGAAACCGATCGACGGGTGGATGAACAAGAACGTCCGACTAGAAGACAGTGTTCCTGCGACGCTGCATGTATCCACAACCAAGTCTGGAACGAGTCTGTTTGTGTTGAGAGGCACCTTACGCGGACATCGATGCCGTATTTTGGTTGACTCTGGCGCTTCGGAAAATTTCTGCAAGGTTGAGTGGGTACATGAGCATCACATTCCGACGGTTTCTAGAGAGAAATACCGGATAAAATTGGCAGATGGTAGTACAACTACGACTCGCCAGCGACTACGGAATGAAGTGCTTACAGTAGGGACCCTGGATATACGTGTGGACGCAATTATGACAGTACTGGATAAATTCGACATCATCCTCGGTCAACCTTGGTTACAAGCCGTCAACCCGGATATGTATTGGTCTACTAAAACGATTCGCGACCATAAAACTGGCGAAGCTATGGTGTCTGGCGACGAGTACACCGTACCTGTGACAGTACATCACTTGGAGGCGGATGCGATGGCAAAGCTGCTTAGGCAACAGCCAGCAGACCTCTTCGTGATTGGACTACGAGAAGTACAAGACGCGGTCGACGACATCAATACTGATCAACAACCTGAGTGGACGACTTCGTTACGAGATTCCCTGAAGGAGTTTACGGACATCATCAAGGAGCCTGACGGTCTACCGCCAACTCGCGAGTGCGACTTTGAAATTGATTTGGAGTGCGATGAACCACCTAAGGAGCGAACGTACCGTATGTCACCAGAAGAACTCCGGGAGGTTCAGGTATAGTTACAAGACTTACTCGCAAAAGGCTGGATTCGTCCGTCTAAATCTCCGTACGGTGCCCCAATTTTATTTGTACGCAAGAAGGATGGTACCATGCGTATGTGCGTAGACTATCGGAAACTCAACGACCTTACGAGGAAAGACCGAACACCGTTACCCCGGATTGATGAATTACTCGACTCGCTATATGGGGCTCATTATTTCAGCACGCTGGACATGTATAAAGGCTATCATCAAGTTCGAGTTAAGGACCGCGACATACATAAGATAGCATTCCGAACTCATTGCGGATTGTTCGAGTACTGCGTTCTACCCTTTGGACTTTGTAACGCCCCAGCTGGATTCCAAGCGATGATGAATCGAGTTTTGGCCCCGTATCTTGGCAAATTCTGCGTGGTATATTTGGACGACGTGCTGATCTACAGTAAGACGGCCGACGAACACCTCGAGCATATTCGACTCGTGTTACGAGAGCTGCAACGACACCAGTTGCATATCAAACTCTCTAAGTGTTACTTCGGACGATCGAGCGTCAATTTCCTTGGGCATGTGGTGGAAGCTGGACAGATCCGAATGGACCCCGATAAGGGGGAGGCAGTACAGAATTGGCCCCGGCCGAAATCTGTGACTGAAGTATGTGGATTTCTGGGACTTGCTGGATATTACCGGAGGTTTATCAACCAATTCGCAACCCTAGCAATCCCATTAACGGATCTGACCAAGAAGACACCTGAACTTCGCTGGACCCCTCAAGCCGAGTCAGCATTCGAGCAAATTAAAGGCGCGATGGTACGTGCACCAGTCCTGGTAATTCCTGACACTTCTCCTAATGCAAGGTACACATTGTACACAGATGCTTATGGATTTGCAGTAGGAGCTGTGCTATTACAAGACCAAGGTATTGGATTACAACTTGTTGCGTACCATGCTCGAAAGATGAACAAGTATGAGGTACACTACCCTGTCCACGAACAAGAGCTACTGGCAGTTCGCGACGCTCTACTGACATTCCGTTGCTACTTAGATGGCGCGGCGGGATTTACAGTAATTACGGACCACGACACGTTGCGACACTTCTTTCGGCAGCGCGATTTGTCTACTCGACAGGTGCGATGGCTTCAAGTTTTAGCACCTTATCAGCGACAGATGGACATCGTGTACAAGAAGGGAGCAGTAAACCATGCAGACGCTCTGTCTCGCCGACCTGACCTGAAAGACTCATTACAGAAGCTGCAACTCTTACGCGATTGGACCAACGACGAAGCAGAATGCGAGTTACACGCGCAGATTTTTTCCTTGGAATCCCGGTTACATCCTGACTCTGGACTTCATGAGGAAATCAAAAACGCTTACGACTCGGATAAGTACCTGCTTACCCGGAAATCTCTGCCTACCTGGCTGGTACGTCAATCTAACGGACTCTTGTACGCCTACGGGACAAGACTGTATGTGCCGAACGTCTCTACATTGCGATTAAGAGTATTGTACGAACTACACGACGCACCAACCGCGGGACATCATGGTATTATTCGACTATTGGCAGTAGTGACCCGGACGTTTTGGTGGCCTACCATGAAGCGGACAGTACAACACTATGTACGCAGCTGTGTTACATGTCAACGAAACAAGGCAGCGCGACACAAGCCTTATGGACTCCTTAAATCGCACGAGGTACCGACCAGGCCCTTTGAGCACGTATCGCTTGACCTGATTACGGACCTTCCTGAGTGCGATGGGTATGATGTTGTGGTGGTATTCGTCTGTATGCTTACGAAACGGACGATTGTCGAGCCAATTACGAAAACGATTACAGCGGAACAATTAGGAAAAGTTATGCACCGCGCTTTTTCTCGGCATTTTGGTAAGGCTAGGGATCAGCCATCGATGCATCGTCGATAGTATCATCATCATCTGGTGATAGTGCCATCGATGTGGTAGGTTGCGACATCGACATCGACACGTTGGGAGTATTGAAATTGAAATTGTTTACAACATGTACCGTATGCGCCGGTTTTTCACCAAAAGCCGGATGCGTCGGCTGCTTTCTTTGGGCCCTCCCAACTATGCCATACAGGGAACTTACAAGTCAGGGCTAGACCGTTAACGTCCTAAATCCAACCTCTCCAATGGTGGTCGGGGGTTTTACTCCCCCCCGGGGAGGTGTGCAAGAAGAGGCGAGGGCTGCGTGCATATAGGGGCGTGCGAAGGGGCAATGTGCGGAGGCGCGGCGGGAGGTCGTGCGAGACTTGATGCGGTATATGAGTAGGAGGTGATGCAGCCATTGGACAGTATGCGTGTTGAGTTGTGCAAGGATGCGAGAAGTGTCGAGGCGTGCTTTGGAGACGAGTTTATCAGGAGGGTCGGTGCGGGCGGTGAGTAGGGAGGTGAGACTCGTGATGGTGGAGGTGTGCGGTGTACCTGTGCGGCTCATGACGATGGGAAGGATGTCAACCACAGTGCCTGGCCAGTGGCTGCGGATGGCGTTTGCAAGGGGTGTGTATTTGGCACGTATGAGGTTGGCTGTGTGGGAGAGGTTATTATTTGTGCAGTACTTCCATTCCCCTATCTGAATCTTGTTGATGGATGCGTAACGTCGGCGACCGTTTGAGTGACCAACGAATCGAGGTTCGAGGATGCGGATGAAGTCGGGTTTGTGTGCGGGGGGTCGTAGCGCGGGGGGGAGAATCTCAGGCGGGAGGACGGCGGGACACGAAGTTAGGGAGTCGGGCGAGAGACCTTCGTCAGCAGCAACAAGGCGGGTGGGCATGTGGGTGGGGTGAGGTGGGTGGCAGTCAAGTGGAGTGTGGGCAGGGATGGGGGAAGCAAATGATTTAATGGGTTTGTTACCGAAGTCCGCGGTGACGGTTTCCCAGCGTCCTCCGTTGTGGCGTTCCACTAGGGGTTGGGAGTAGTGCTAGCATCAATGCCATCCATTATCAAAACAATTGTAAAATATTGATTATTTAAGCCCGATGTATCGATATATCGTCCCAAATATCGATACATCGGCGATAGTATCGGCTTGAATTGCCATCGATGTCAGCATCTCAAACTATCAACACCATCAACATCGACAATCCAAGATATCAATACCATCAACATCGACGTTGCAAAATATCATCACCATCAACATCGACAAAATTCACTTGATCCCTAGCCTTACATTTTGGCTTACCACGGAAATTAATATCCGATCGAGATCCCCGGTTTATGAGCGAATTCTGGCAAACCCTATTTAGGGCTGTTGGCACCAAGCTTAATATTTCTACGAGCTATCATCCCCAAACAGATGGCCAAACTGAACGAGTAAACCAGACATGGGAGCAAGTCATACGATGCTATGTGCACCCCTTGCACGACGACTGGGTTCAACACCTTACCAACGTGGAGTTTGCGATCAACGCAGCGGTTTCTACGTCAACGACTATGTCTCGATTTAAGGCGACGCTGGGACTCGAGCCGACATCTCCGACGACGGCTACATTTGAAGATAACGAGCCTAGCCGTACTTTACCGGAGCAAGTAAAGATTCTGGTCGAGATGCACATATTTGCCCACGACTGCGTCAAAGCAGCCCAGGCACACATGCAAGATGCTGCAAATCGGCACCGGTTACCAGTACCTTTTACAATTGGTGACAAAGTTAAGCTCAAGGCGACAAATATACGGTTTGTATAACAGCCATGTTCTAAACTACGCGACCGCTATATTGGACCGTTTCTCATTACGGAGGAAGTTTCCTCGGTTGCATTTCGGCTTAAGCTACCCCTGGAGTACGGATTCACGATGTTGTACACGCCAGTCTACTGGAGAAATGGAATTCAGAAGCAGAACAAGCCAACAATGCGCAGCCAATTCCGATTGTGCACGATGCGAAGCGATTTGAAGTCGACCAAATACTCGACTTTTAACTCCAACGGCACGGGACTTTTGTTTAAGGTCCGCTGGGCAGCACCGTTCAAGGTACCTAGTGAGGATACTTGGGAACCCATGCGAGGAGTCAACCACTTAAGCATCTTTTCCGAATTTCTTCATCGAACGGATATTTATCGAGAATTTTTTGGCACCCCTGACTTTGTCAGATTTCGCAATCGCTGGCCTGCAAGAACCCCCAAGAAGCCAAGAACCTGAGTACTGCACAACGAGGACGCTGGTGCTTAAGGAGGGGAGAGTGTCATATCCTAGCCATTTACCTAAGTGCTAGTATCTGACATCATTTATTCCTCTAAATGGTACATGTATCTTAGCGATATTAAGTGACTCTTTTATTGTCATCACGGCAGTACAAATGTATCGCCGTATTTTTTTCTCGACAGTACAGAGTTACTAGCAGTATCTCTTCTTGATAGTTCGTTTATAGATAGTTCTAAGAGCTTGTGCGATAAGGCCAGATAGACGGTACAAATAATCTCAGATAATCTGTATCACTAGTAATAGTTTGGTTTAGTTAGCAAACAGCACAAGCTACAGGTTCTAAGACTGTTTCTAGAACACCTGCGGTGTGGATATTTAAGACGGGGACTTACTGGTAGAACGGAAGAGACCGGTACAGACCAGATTTACGCCACACCCAGATTGTAAGAAACTATGTTCCTAAGACAGTCTTATTAATTCTCTCTACGTTGTATAATTAGATCCAGAGATTAGGTTCTACTGTTAGTCTAAGGTTGCCAACTTAGCCTAACCAAAGTAGCACCTCACATCAGCCATCTGCGAGGAATAACTATTGGCCTACGAACAAACCACGGGGAAACAATAATCAGCGATTGAATCCCTGGGAACCTCGGGTAATGCTTTCGGCTGGACAACCGGTGGGCTATGTGGACTACGAGGACTTTTGTTTCGCTATGACTACACCCGTGTTACGTGATACATCCTCCCCAAGCTTAGGGTATGAATTTCCACCCATGATCTTCCATGAGTCACAGGAGGACACCCAGCCCCAGGACTTCACGGAGCCGGTATATACTTACTTACCTTCAGCACTCTCAACCCTCTGCCTCGCCAACGTGCCTACATCAGCGGAGCCACAGCCCTTTTTACGAGACCCCTTATGCGTGACTCCTGCGCCGATTGAGGACGTACAACTCAGTGCGCTACATACATATTTGGACGATGATCCTGTCATTGCTAATATGTGGGATTGGAGCATGGTTACCTCAGATGTGACCACTAACTCGTCATCCACAGCAAGCATCATACTTGACCTCACCGAAGCTTACCATCCAGACGATTACACCACCGAGTCGCCGCGAAGTCATTTTGACTGCTACACGTTTGCATTGACGACACCAACGCCGCGAGACACGATTTTTGTTACTCTGCGAGACATCCTCGTCACACCGCTGTCAAAACACATCAAGCACTGGGTCATTTTCTTCTCATGCGGATTGGTTCCGTTGTTGGAGGGACATCTCAAGATAGGAGGGACGGTGGGCACTTTCTCTAGCAGCTGTGATTTTCCAAACGCGCTTGATTTTTAGGATCAACCCCTTCTCGCTCTCCATACCACCTACCCTTTAGGACTACCACGTTCGGCCATTTCTCGATGGAGGGAGCGCTTACCAGATTCAGTCACGAGCACCTCGTTCTCATCTTGGGCCGATCTTCCCCCTGTGACTTTCCTCGAGGCCGGACAATGTTACACCCCGGACAATTACGAGACTCTTCATACTATCCTGAAGCATATCCGATTTTTGGCAGATACATAGCTGACCTATCCCACTTATCTCATTGAGGGTAGTAGTGAGGATGAGACCCACCTAGACAACATTGGACCATTGGGCAGCCCCTTACGCGTCAAGGCCACTTCACTGGGTTCAACATCAACTAGGGACACGGTTCTATGGACGAGTTTTGGAAGACAATGGGAGATTATGGATCACTACATCAGCAAGAGGACCCCCCCAAGACAGTGGCGGACATATTCAGACTCGCGGGGGCAGATCACTCTTTATGGAAGGGACTACATGGCGTGACAATACTACCTCGGATTGCTGTCTTCCCCCACAATTCGAAGTCTCGCCTTCGGAGCGACGGCAGTCCATGACCGGGAATGTTCATCGTTGGGCGGGACAACAACACGACCAGTTTTAGTTCTCCATCGCCAGTACTACAGGCATTGGCTAAAGGATACATTGGCCATCAAGATCATCAAGACAAATCCTTCCTCACGTGATTTGTCATCATCACTTGCAAACTGCATGGACATGAATGTTGGCACATGGCTTATGGCGGCAGCTCGTGATATGCCCCGCTTACCTACGGGTGCGGCCACAGTCTTCATGGCCCAGGCAGATACATTCTTGCAGCTACAAGTTCAAATTGTCGACGGAGGAGCTTCTCGATTTATCAATGCTAACCGACATGAGTTCCACACTTACGTCGATCTTCTGCCTACTAACCGATATAAACTCAGTGGAGTCCATGCAACAATACATGGTCATGGCACAACAATGGAAATATACACTGCACTTGATGGGCGCCAAGTCAGAACATCCCTAAATGGTGTCCTTCATGCTCTTGAATTTGTACAGTATGCTCCCCACGGGATATCCAAGCTATTCAGCCAAGGGCGAGCTCAAGACGTTGGAGCTACTTTCACTAATGCTGATAAGTGCTACATGACACTATCTACAGGAGCAGAGATCCCTATCCGCAGAATTCATGAATGCGGTTTGTATGGTTTAATGGCGGAGCCGATCTGGCCTACACCCCTTCTTCGGTCCTACTTAGCGGTGGTTCTACTTAGCGGAGCTTCTCGCCTTACAACCCAGTTATGGCACCGCCGTCTTGGCCACATTCATCATGACGGCATTTGCAACACTATCCCAAGATCCACTGGCATAGCTACCTGATTCCCTTCACAAGGCCGAGTTTTGCGCCCCGTGTACGATCGCCAAGTCCTCCGTGGCGGCCCGTCGTCGTGACCCTGGATCACGGCATCAAGCTCCTTTGAATACCCTCAATCTGGACACTTGGGAACCTGTCGAAACATCACTAAAGGGAAATAATCAGTTCTTCGGAGCTTTCTGCAGGGGGACTTACTTCGCATTGGGTCAACCAATCAAGTCAACGGGCCAAGTGCTACACATCCTCTCGGAGCTGCTAACAAGAATTACCAAATGGGGCCACAAGGTCCACGTTATTCGGGCCGACAATGGAGCTACCTTTAGGTCTGTTGATTTTAAGCAAGTATGCGACACCCATGGTATTGAACTTTCTTTTTCGGCACCGTACAGCCCTCACCAGAACGCGTTAGCGGAGCGACCTTGGAGAACACTGGCCGAAATGGCAAGGTGCTTACTATCCACAGCAGGTCTACCTCGATCTTATTGGGAATTTGGCTTCAAACACGCCATTTCTATTCATAACAAAACTTATCGAACGGGGGTCGCTGGCATCCCGATCACATTGGCCTTGGACATCATACCAGATCTCAGCACTACATAGACATTTGGCTCCAATTCATGCGTTCATGTGGACGCTGCCCTACGACGTAAACTGGACGACAAAGCTTGGGAAGGCATTTTTGTTGGGAATTCACATGATTCTCCGGCATGACTGATATATAACCCGACGACCAAGCGGACGGTGGCCAGCCGGAGTGTTATTTTTCATGAATGTGAGCTCCTCTCTCTCGTCCCTGACCATGTTCACGTCACGGGGAGTATCTTACCTTTTCAGGAGCCTGCGGGCTTAGCGGAGGCCATTTATGATGGGAGAACGAAGACCACGAGACCTCCCCCACAAGACGCTACAGATCCTGACTCAAACGATGACCTTCATGGGGACTATGCACCAACCATAATGGACACATTTTTAACGCCGGAGATACTTCAACCGGCTAATGTCGTGGCATGGGGAGCCACTTCCACTCACCCAACTCCAGAGGACCCTTCATCATCGACACAGAGAGAACGCATTCCTTCAACGGCAACACATGACCAACCACCTGATCCTTCTGATACAACGGCGGCGGCGACACCTCCGACAGGTGAATCTACCGAGACAGCTATCACATCTACACCTAACAATGACCAACACCTACGACGGGGAACAAAACACTGATTACCTTCTTTCAAATTACGGGACTCCGGCGACAGCTTACTGACAACATTACCTCTAGAAGACCCTATTATCGCGGACCAAAACGTGACGGACGACTATCGTCAAATGCATTGGGCAACTATTCTATTAGCAGATGCCCCATGCCTTCCACACGAGTCCACTAAATCAGTCATGACCCTACTCCAACACGGGCATGCAGAAACAAATATAGAAAGTAACAGTAACGTAACACCGAAAACAATGAGGGGGCACTTCATAGCCCTAAAAACATAGAATGGAAAGAAGCTATCAAGTTAGAGTACGATGGAATTCGTGACAGGAACGTCTTAAGAGTCGTCCCTATCCCTCATGGAAAGAGAGTTCTCAGCACAAAATGGGACCTCACTATCACAAAAACAAGGATGGATCAGTTCGCAAATACAAGGCCCGATGGGTAGTCAGGGGATTCGCCCAGCGAGAAGGTGAGGATTTCGACAAAACCTAGTTGTACGCTCTTGTGGTCAGTTTTTCATGTGTCCAAGCAGCTCTAGCAATGGCGGCTCAATGGAAATGGCCCATATATCAGCCGGATGTTGTGGCAGCTGTCTTATATGCGGACATTAATGAGGAACTCTATATCAGTTTAGAATTCAAGTAGGATTCAAGGAATTCGACAGCATTGGCATGGAATTATTCGGACGCCTCCATAAGGCTCTCTACGGTACCAAACAGTTTGCTTATGAATGGCGCAGTAAATTCGACGAATTCTTAACTTCTCATGGATTTATCACGTCTACTTGTGACCCCGGCGCATATCTCAAATGGTCTTCTTCCCATCATATTATTTTATTGGGCATCATATTGGTCTATGTGGATGATCTCATTGTTTTCCCGTCTTCGGAGACATGGATGAACAACCTACGAGAAATGATTCGATCTACATTTGATATTACTGATGAGGGCATTTGTACTTGGGTTCCGGGCATGGGCATCGATCACAACCCTGATGGATCTATAACACTACACCAGGAGAAATACATTCAAGACATGCTCCAGCAATTCAACATGACTTCCATTCAAGACACCTCCCTCGGGCGTTGCTCGACAACGCCGCGCACATTCCCCAGCTCGCAGCGCAGTCGGACGACTCAGCAGTCAGCCCACCCTCACGGAACGCACTCGTTCTGCGTGGACAGGTTGCACACAGGTCTCAGACACGGGAGGGGGGAGCACTCACGGGTGAATATTCATTCACAGGGTGCACGACAGTGTCAGCGGTTCACTACACCAGCCCCCGCTGCTTTTGTTTTTGTTTTTTCTGGCCCTCGGCGACCTACTTTGTCCCACAATCGTGTGGAGTATACGGCAAGGAACTGTGAGTCACCCTGGGGCATCAGGCCGAGGGGTCGGCGGGCATCAAGCCGTCTCACAGAAACCACCGTTAGACAAAGTAGTCGCTAGCGATTTTTTTCGCTGTCTTCACATGTTGCTGCCCCCGCCCCTGCTCGGCCCGTTCCGCTATGGCACCGAAACTGCGTGGTGCGTCTTCGAGTGCTGCCCCGGGACACCCATCCCCACCCACATCAGATGCTCCATCTGACACTGAGTTGACCATGTCGGCATTAAATGCCATCATGGCTCGTCTGGATTCCTTGGAACAGCCGCGTTATGAACCCCCGCCACGCCGACAGTTCACCCCGGGCGCACAACAGCACCAGTTCACCCCGCATACTCATGTTGGTCCTGCCCCGGTTGCCCCCTCGTCGGCGTTCAGGCCG
This sequence comes from Tetraselmis chui, assembly GCA_026401115.1. NCBI lineage: Eukaryota > Viridiplantae > Chlorophyta > Chlorodendrophyceae > Chlorodendrales > Chlorodendraceae > Tetraselmis > Tetraselmis chui. The sequence goes on from JAPMLY010001017.1 coordinate 14,433, forward strand.
ACCGTCGACCCGGCCATTGTGCTCAACGCCACCCGTTCGACTGCCGGATTCGACAGGGAAATCTGCGTTCGACACTACAAGATGGACCAGTCGCGTCTCCTCGCTGATCTCCCCTTCAAGCGTTGGAAGACGGACTTCATCGCGTACCTCCGTCTGAAATATCCTGCTCTGATCCCACAGTTGGTTCTCCACCAGTCGGGAGCGCGCATCGACCTCGACGCGCAAGAATTTGTGCACGCTATGCTCGCTCATGTTGTCAACCCTCACACCCTCGCGCGACAAGCCATGGACTCGATTCAACACTCGCAGCCAGACTAGGGCTCAGCGTCGTGGCATGCACTATGCCATCGTCTCGATCAACAGAGTGTCCCACTGACCATGCGGCTTGCCCAACAGCTGGTCCGACAGCAGCGCCCGGGTGAGACCCTTACACAATTCGTTCATAATATGCGTCAAACCTATGACGACTTGAACGAGTCGTGCCGTCTAGCGGACGGACCGGTCGTCCTTCACGAACACCTTTTCAGCATCTTTATGCTGGCAGGCATGTCCCAAGACGGGAACCTACGTCAGGCGAAGCAATGCATTATCAATGCGTTTGATCCCAACCTCGCCATCTCACCCAGCCAGCTAACGGAACACATCCTGCGTCACGCTGCACACATGGATGGCTATGCTGTCGATCCCATGACTCCACTTCCTGGCACAACTGCTTTTCTGGCCGGTGCCCCGTTTGGTCGACGCCACCCCCCTCCATCCGCTGGGCGCCCTGTGGCCCGCACACCTCTGACGAAACGCGTGCACTACGAATTTGCTGAGAAGTGCGGGTGCTGTGGTGAACCCGACCACCGCGGATCGGACTGCAAGGCCACCGATGCGCAGATTCTGAAGTGGCAGCGGTACAAGATTACCACACTGGACAACCACTACAACCACCCCAAGCCCCCCACAGCTCGCCTGAGTGAAATCGTCGACGATACTATCGCGACCGTGGACTCGGTGGTTGACTTGGAGGAGGATCCCCTCTCCGACTACATCGTGAGCTCCCCTCTCTGTCCGGTTGCCCTCCTCAGTTTACAGCGCCCCCCACCCACGTCGCTGTCCCAATGTTGTGTAGTCGACTCCGCGTGTTCGATAAACCTTTCTGCCCATCGCACTGATTTTATCACATTCCAGCCCTCCACTGACAACTCGACAGTTGGCGGTGTTGGTGTCGCCATAAAAGGCAGTGGTACGGTCCGTATTAAAATCCAGTTGCAGTCGGGTAGCATCATCACAAGGGATATGTTCACGTTGTTCCCTCCCGCCCTCATCACGTGGTCCTCTCAAGGCATTAGCAGACTACTCAGTGTCAGTTGGATGCAAAAACACTACGGCTGTGAATTCTTATTTCCACCCGCTACTGACATCGGCATGCTGATCGTGCCTACAGGAATGGGAGTCCTAAGCCCCATCGGAAACGGTCTCTACATCCTTCCTCTGTTCGACAGTTCCTGTACTGTGGAAGAACATGACACACACCCCCTTGCATTGGTTTCTCCCGCTGATGCCACACTTTGGCATAATCGTCTCGGCCACATTCACATGCAGGGCCTCGAGGCTCAGCATGACAATGGTGTTGAAACTGTGCCGCACCTTGGCCCCGGTGTAAGAAATATTTCCTGCAACTCTTGTCTTCTGCACAAAGCACAATCTGCAGTTCGAAACAAGTCTCCGTCCGTCAAACATGTTTCTCTATTGCTGCAACTGTCCTGCGACCTGTGGGGACCCGTGAACGTCCCGTCCCCACACGGCCTGCGCTACTGCATCCTTGTCATCGATCATCACTCTCATTTCATGTGGGTGAAGTTCATGTGAAGATGAGAGCTGCGGTTTACTCGAGACCATCTTGTTGGAAATAAAACACCTCCATGCCAAGCATCATGCCCACACATCCGCTTTTGCACCAACACTGAAATTTGACTCCGACACAGTGTTTGAGGCCTCGGAGACACTCCACATGTGTGCTCAACTGGGCGTCGGCACTCAGTTCTCTGCCCCCTACGCGCACCATATGCTCGGAAAAGCATAGCGACCATGGCGCACACTTCGCGATTGCGCTGCAGCCATGTTGCACACCATGTCCGTGCCTACCTCCATGTGGTCATGCGCCATGAGCACCGCCGTGTATCTCCGCAACCGCACGTTCAGTCGCGCAATTGGACTCACAGGTGGGGTTCCGCTCACCATCCTCACGTCCGCCTCCCCTGATGCCTCAGTGTTTCGTGTGTTCGGCTGCGCAGCATTTGCGAAAGTCCCTGATGCACAGCGCAAGAAGCAGGATCCGAAATCATTTCGTGGTGTTTTCGTGAGATATCCGCCTAACTCTCTGGGGTACAAAATTTACAACCCAGGCACCAGGCGCATTACCACCTCAGTGCATGTCGTCTTTCAGAAGACCGTTCCTGGCTTCGACACCACCACCTCACCTCCCTCTGTTCTCGGTCTGTGGCCTGATGACGTCGACACCACGCCCCCAGTTTTTCCCCCACCCGCGACTGATGTCCCCGTCGGCCCTCAGCCTGACATGCGCCCCACTCGTGAACGAGTGGCCCCTGCTCACCATGCGGACTATATCGCACACGTCGCCACCACCCCGCCTCTTCTCGTCACCGCCGCCTATGATCCGGGTGTGGACCCCGACCCCGCTGATATTCTCGAGGTCATCCCGTTGTACATGCTCCCGTCCCTACCCAATCACCGTCCCACCGACGCAGTCCCACCTCCAGTGGCATTGCTGTCAGCCAAGGACTGTCCTGAGCCGTCGTCGTATGTTGATGCCCTCTCTGGCCCCCAGGCCCGTGAGTGGATTGCCGCCATGCAGCAAGAGGTCGACTCCCTGCTTGCTAACGGCACCTGGACCCTCGTCGACCTTCCTCCCGGTCGCCGCGTGGTCAACAGTATGTGGGTTTACAAGGTAAAAACAGACCACCTTGGACAAGTCGAACGCTTCAAGGCGCGATTTGTCGCCAAGGGCTGCAGCCAACGACATGGTGTTGACTACACGGAGACCTTCTCACCCGTCATCCGCATGACATGCCTCCGCGTCATGCTCGCCATCAGCGCCGCGGTGGACCTCGACCTTTGCCTCATGGACATTGACACCGCTTTTCTCTACGCGCCGATCAAAGAGGACGTCTTTATCAGACAGCCCTTGGGTTTCAGTGACGGCACATCCAAAGTCTGTCACCTTCAGCGGTGCCTCTACGGCCTCAAACAGTCGCCCCGCGAGTTCAACGAACTTCCGCGCGATTGGCTTGTCTCTCACGGATGGACTCAAAGACAGCTCATGTCCGAGCCATGCATCTACGTCTACCGGCAAGACGGCATTTTTGCCATGATCGGCATCTATGTCGATGACCTCCCATTGGCCTGCAACAACACCAAGTGGGTTCTGGAATTCAAGCGTACGTTGGGTCAGCGATTCAAAATCAAAGACCTTGGTGACCTCAAGAAATTCCTCGGTATGCACATCACCCGGGACCGCGTCGCCAGAACGGTCTCTATCGACCAATCTCAATACATCACTGACATGCTCGACAAGCATGGCATGACCGACTGCTCCCCGTCCATCTTGCCTATGGACCCTGGGTTCTTGTCCGGCATCGCGGCCACCCCACTGACACCCCTCATTGGTTCTGCGCGCAATGTTTACCCGAGCCTCCTGGGTAGCCTTCAATACGCCGCCATATGCTCCCGCCCGGACATCGCCACTGCACTCAGCATTCTTGGTTTTGCCCAAGCCAACCCCTATGTTCAGCACTTTCAAGCCATGAAAAAGGTGTTGCGCTACCTCAAAGGCACAATCAGCATGCGCCTCACGTTGGGGGGGGGGGGAGATGCTCTGTCTATCCAACTCTCGGGCTATGCAGATGCAGATTGGGGAAATGACGCGACACAGCGCAAGTCACGTTCATGATACGTGATTACACTTGGCACGGGTGCTATCAGCTACCGCAGCCGATTACAATCATGTGTCGCACAGTCTACATGTGAAGCTGAATACTATTCAGCAGCAGACGCAACGCGGGAAGTCATCCACCTCCGGCAGCTCATAGGCGAGATCCTGAACGAGCTAGTCACCGAGACCACCACCATCTGGGAAGACAATCAGAGCACCATCGCATATTCTGAGAATGCAATGGTGAGTGAGAAGACCAAACACATTGACATGAAGTTTCACTTCGTCAAAGATCATGTGGAGAAGGGCACAGTCCGTCTCATGTACTTACCTACTGACCAAATGGTGGCGGACATGTTGACCAAGCCACTTCCTTGACCAGCGCTGTCCAGACACACATCTGCAATGATGGGGACAATTGGTGTGACGAGTACAGTCCTGCAACAGTACATTGCAGGACATTGTACAGGTACTCGTTACGGATTCCAATTCGTGCTTTTCCATAGGACGGACGTATACTCGTGGGTACGTCGCTACTGCAATATTGTAATGGTGCTGATGCTACAGTACGACCAGTACCTCCCGGTACGTACAGATATGCATAATTAATCTAACCAGCCAGAAGACGCGCCAGAACGAGCTCTTCAATGCAGAAGGAGCCGCGTCGTGAAACCCAATGCTAGGCAGGCCGTGTCTCGAGGACAGATGACGACGGTTGAGCAGCACTAACGCCTGACACGTAAGCGAAGCTTGCAGGCGTAACTAGTCTGGGCTGAAACCTATTTAAGCCCAGTGCAGTAGAGGGAGGTGACAGAACCTTTTAACAATTCCTTTGTTCACTTACAACATTTACTGCCTAAGTACAGCAGTGAAACATCTCTCATCAATTGCCTCTCGACAACATTTGCAATCTTGCAACAACATAACTAGACAGACTAGAACAGATTTGTGCTAGCGTTTAGCTTTCAGAGGCTAACCGCCACACTGGTTTCGGAGCCCTTTGGTCGACGCACGCTTTCGTTGCTCGTTGATCTGCTCGACGTTGTTTGATTGAGTTGAGATGGCTTCTCTAGGAGCTGGACATTACGTGGTTTTAGTAATTCACGTTGGAGGAACTAAACCGTCGGACTTGAAGTTGGTGTTTCAGCGTGAACCTCGTTCTGGTAAAACTTGGTTCCCAGCTGGCTCTGTCTTACCTAACGAAAAGCCTGTCGACGCTGCTATTCGCGAGTTACATGAGGAGACCGGTCTTGTTTTGACACCGGATGATTTGACGCTGTTGAATGGTGAACCTAATAATGTTACACTACCTCAAGGACGACAGCTTGTCTACGTGTACTCAGCTTCTATTCATGTCCTGTTTGCTACGAACAACTTACGTACACCTGCTCAGGTCGAGCAGGCTGTTTTGGCACAGTCGACAGTTAATCCGGATGGCACCTACGTCGTACCGGAAACCATCAACATTGACGGTCTGACACTTACGCCCTCACAGAAGGGGTTACTTCGTGCTGAGAAGCACAAGAGTGAATTACTTCACTTTGGTTACGTGACTCAGTGGGAATCTTTTTATCGAGCAATCACACAACATGTTCCAGTCATGCAAGACGACACGTCTATCCCGAGACAGTTCCATATGTACACCCGGTTTACGACGGTCGACTCTGGTTCTGTATGGCTACTGATTCGCGGACACATTAATCGACTGAATGGTGAAGGACCTACGGATTTACGATTGGGAATGCCGATGCCTACCCACAACTTGGCTGGACTATCTGTGACCCTCACGGAGACTCAGCGTAAGGCTGCTATTACTTCACCGTTTCAGAATGGTCAGGTACCTCATGTACTGGAGGATTGGCTCGAAGCACAGCCTCAGCGTTTTAAAATGCTTGGAATCACGGCTGACTCGTACGATGCAGTGTTCTGGGTTACTTCACAGTTTGCTGGACACCTAGGTGGGTGGTGGTTGAACCGGAAAAATCAGCCTCCAAATCCATCTACGTACAACGAGCTTGTTGCGGAGTTACGCAAGTCGACGTTTCTTCCGAACATTTAGGACGACGCAATTAACGCTTTGCTAAGCTTTACGCAGAGCAACACGATGAGTTACGCGGTTTTCACTAAACAGTACAACGACTACTTACGTCGGTCTCGTCAACACCTGACAGCTGAGGTACAGTGTGTACGCTTCATTAATGGCCTAGCGAACGAAACGCTCAAGAGACTGGCTAAGTCACACCGAGCTCGGCAAGGATACCAGACTACGCTAGTGGAGCTGCAAAACTTTTTGAATGACGTCGTGACAGACTCGCCGGAACTTGGCAATACAAAGTCTGCTGCTGGACCATCTGCCAAGCCCTCACGCAAGCGCAACCTTGATGACCCTTTCGAGGAAGCCTCTAACGTCAGGAAACGTAACAAAGGTGGCCGTGGACGAGGCCGCGGACGTGGACGTGGAGGTGGTAACAATGGTGGACGTGGTCAGACATCTGGTCGCGAAGATTTTAGTTCACTCGCAAATGCAATGACAGCTGAGGAGCGTAAGCGACACATGGACGAAGGACTCTGCTTCAAGTGCCACAAGAAAGGACACCGTTTGTTCCAATGTCCGGAGTTCAAAGGCAAGGCACCGATGCAACCTAAGAAGCAATGATGGTGGCAAGGCTGTTCTGCAAATGAACTGGAGCAGCCGGCTACATCTACTGTTCATTCTGAGACACTGTTAGCGACAGAGGTCGTCGAAACACCTTCGACATCTCCATCGACTACAGTTGCGACACCTGTAACACAAGTAGCAGGTCGTCGTCGTCAGACTAAGCAGAGACAGAGTCGTAAACCTGTAACCAGACGTTCAGTTGATTGGAAACTAGTTGACTCAGTCTTTGACCCTTTGCATGCACGATTCAACTTCACGTTGGAGGGATGTGCTGATGATGAAGGTCTTAACTCGCACGGTGACTTACCTCACTGTTCGCCGAGTGACTCGATTCTAGACAGAGATTTAACATGAGAACGGGTGTTCATCAACCCACCCTCGGAGTTACCTGAGCAGATTGCGCAGCATTTTGAGGATTGTCGTCGAACATCTCCGACATCTACGATGGCTGTATTTGTACTACCGAAGTGGGCGAAATTTACTCAGGTGACTAAGCACTGGAAACTCTATCAAGAATTCCCAGCAAGGACACAGCTTTTTACACGTCAGTCATTGGAGAACCCAGCGCAACAGGAGGTGGTTGCTCCTGCACCTTGGCCTGTACAGCTGTGGTTAGTCGACGCAGATTGTGCGTTTAACGACTCACCAGAACCAACAGCACCTGATCAACCCGACTCGGTACCAATACCTTCAGACAACGCGGAACCTTCCATCGCTACGCTGCGACAATTTTCTTCGCCAGCTACAGCACTACTTACTGACCTCAAGGAAGCTCGCCCGTTAATTCGAACTGAGCTGACTGTGAAATTTCTGGATTAGTGGACTGCGCTGCGACACTTGATTTTGTGTCAGAAGACTTTGTACGACGCTTTGCTTTACAGACTCGGAAGTCTGCAAGTAAGACTCCAGTTCGACTCGCTAACGGACAACGAGTGACTTCTACGACAGTCTGTGACATCACTTTTGAGCTGGCTCGACATGAGTTTCAACGGACTTTCAACGTCTTACGTGATTTACACACAGCTGATTTAATCCTGGGTTTACCATGGCTTGATGACGAACAGGCCTCTTTACAATTTGGTACAACCAGAATTTTTACACTAATGGACGGCACAGCAGTGGAGACTACACTTGAGGAACGACGCCCTGAGTGTCTACTCCTGTCGTCTACGAAAGTTCAGAAGCTTATGCGCAAGACGCGCCGCAGCAGGGGACGTCATGCTGATTTTTACGTCATTGAACTTACGTCAGCCGCTGAACAATCGACAGACTTCCACACTGGAGAGGAACTAACAGCATAACAACGTGATAACTTCCGGTCTTTACTCTTCGATGACTTCCCGGAGTTACTGCAACCTGTCAACTCTCCACCTGTAAGCCGACAGTGGGATCATCCCATTGAAACAACTGGCCCAATGCGACGTCAACGTCTGAACAGATTGTCACCCGCAGAGCGCGCTGAGCTTAATCGACAACTCAAAGACGCAGTGGAAGCTGGTTTGATACGCCCCAGCTACAGTGAGTTCGGCTCGCCAATTCTTTTTTGTGCGAAAAGCTGATGGCTCGCTACGTCTGTGCATTGACTACCGTGGTCTTAACGAGGTTACGCGTAAAGATGCTTACCCGCTACCGCGTGTGGACGACACTCTGGACGAACTTAAAGACGCGAAATTTTACACACACCTCGACCTCGCTTCTGGATTCTGGCAAGTTCGAGTGCGTGATCAGGACGTTCACAAGACGGCTTTTCAGACCCCTGATGGCTTAATGGAATGGGTCGCCATGCCGTTTGGGCTGTGCAACGCACCAGCTACATTTCAGAGGATGATGAACGACATTATTCGCGACTTTTTACATAAGTTCGTGACAGTCTACCTGGATGACGTCTGTATCTACAGTCGAACTCTGGAAGAGAACCTGGAGCATCTACGTCTAGTGCTACAGCGATTCAAGGAGGAAGGGCTGAAATTACGCCTTAAGAAATGCTTCTTTGGATTGCAAGAAATGGAGTATCTGGGCTACACTGTGTCAGCCGGGAAAATTTCGGTTTCCACAAAGAAAGTCGAGGCCGTTGCAGACTGGCCAGTGCCCAAGACGCAGAAGGAGGTTCGCAGTTTCGTACAGTTCTGCAACTTCTATGCGAGATTTATACACCATTTTAGCGACCTTACGGCTCCATTGACGGACTTACTGCGGAAGTCCCAGCCACAGAAGGTTACGCTGACGCCTGCCTGTTTGGAAGCCTTCGAGACTCTCAAGTTACGGCTCATTTCCGCGCCATGCCTGATCCTTCCGGATGTCGGCTCGGACGCGACGTTCACCGTAGCTACAGATGCTTCAACAGTGGGGATTGCAGCAGTCCTGTTGCAAGACCAAGGAGGCGGTCTTCAACCAATCTCTTACTGGGCGCGTAAGCTGAATCCAGCTGAGCGTGGTAACACTTACTCTGCGTACGACTTAGAAGCTTTGGCTGTATGCGAAGCTGTCAAGCATTGGAGGTGCTATCTTGAAGGTTGTTCTAAGTTCCTTGTCGTAACAGACCACGACACACTGCGACATTTGCTCAGGCAACCGAACAATAAGCTGAACAAACGGCAAGCAAGATACCTGCGGGATTTGCAACCGTTTGTGGGCTCGATGACACTTGCATATCGCAAGGGAGCTCTGAACGAAGCCGATGTCATATCCTAGCCATTTAGCTAAGTGCTAGTATCTGACATTATTTGTTTCCTCTAAATGGTACCTGTATCTTAGCGATATTCAGTGAAGTACAACTGTATCGCCGTATTTTCCCTCGACAGTACAGAGTTACTAGCAGTATCTCTTCTAGATAGTTCTTTTCTAGATAGTTCTAAGAGCTTGTGTGATAAGGTTAGGTAGACGGTACAGGTAACCTGAGTTAACCTGTATCACTAGTAATAGTTTGGTTTAGTTAGCAGACAGCACAAGCTACAGGTTCTAAGGCTGTTTCTAGAACAACTGCGGTGTGGGTATTTAAGATAGGGACTTACTGGTAGAGGAGAGAGAGACCGGTACAGATAGAATTACGCCACACCCAGACTGTAAGAAACCCTGTTCCTAAGACAATCTTATTAATTCTCTCTACGCTGTATAATTAGATCCAGAGATTAGGTTCTACTATTAGTCTAAGGTTGCCAACTTAGCCTAACCAAAGTAGCACCTCACACGTGGTTTCGGAGCCTCAGAACAGCTAGACGAGACGAAGATGTCTAACCGAGCAGGAGAGAGACTACCAGAGGAAGTTGATGGTCGACCAGAGGGGGCGCCTTCTGGGCCGACACCGCCGACGTCGACGGATGGTAGAAGACAGACAGTGCGAGAAGGATCGAGTCCCACGATGGAGCCTATGTCGGTACACGTCACCGAGATGCTTGAACGACTAAGTAACCGAGTTGACACTTTTTCGACTGAGCTATCTCAACTGCGTGACCACGTCGACAACGGTTTCAGACATTTTGAAGGACGAGTGAACAGAAGCCGAGAGACGGAGAATTTTCTTCGAGGAGAACAATTGAGATCGGAGAGGACGCGAGAGATGCCAAGCATGATGCCGAACGATGTCAAACCAGCCAAGATCAAGAGCATCGCTACGACTAACATCGACGAGCTGAGAAACTGGTTCCGACATGCGCGAGGGTATCTACGGTATCACAGCGTTAACCCTGAAGAGCAAAGAGGAGTGTACTGGGTATCTGGCTTTCTGGAAGGACCACTATCGAAGTGGTGGTACTCCCAAGTTGCGCAGACTGGAGATGAAGTCGGTGGAGGATTTTCCGGAGTTTCTGAGATGGAGAAATCCTTAATTCAGGAATTCTGCGGAAGAACACCGGCGGAACAAGCGAGATTGAATTTGGACAAAGCAAGACAGAAAACCACGGTCCTGAAGTACGCGAACTATTTTCGAGAACAATTATTGGAGCTTCCTCACCGTCACGAAGAAGATAACGTACATGATTTCCAGCGCGGTTTGAGACCCTCGATTCATAAGGAGGTTGCCCTGAAAAACCCTAAGACCCTACACGAGGCGATTCAAGCAGCTCTGCGAGCGGAGGCAGCGGAGACCAAGATTGAGACGACCCAACGCTCGACAGGCCGACTGAACGCCATCGAAGAAGACAGCGACTTTTCAGAGGCAGGGGAGGAGATCGACAGTGAGTCGGAGGAAGATTCGCATGGCGCGACCGAAGAAAAGCCGCGGGAGCTGTACGAGATTAGACGCCTCACTCAAGAGGAGGTCGACAGATTTAAGAAGGAGGGCAAGTGCTTCATTTGCCACAAGAAGGGACACATCGCTATCGACTGCCCAGACAGAAAGAACAAGAAGAATGACAGAACGAGGAAATCCCGGCCGGGAAAGTGAGACCTGAGTCGGCAGCTCGCGGCAAGCTGCAGGATGAGGTTTCGTCTCCTACAGCGACTCAGGAAGAGACCAGAACAGAAGAAGTACGAGACCCGTTACCTCAAACGACATTGAGGCCAGTCTTTAGGAGCAAGGACTTTAGCGACTGGATGATGAATAGGGAGTATTTCCTGAAGTACTCTCAGACCTACGGACCTTTCGACTTAGATGGAGCTAGCGATAATGACGGCCTTAATTCTCAAGTGGCGGAGGATTTTTGCTGTCCGGCGCGCCCATTTCAGGAGAGAGATTTACAGAAGTACCGGAGAATTTGGCTAAATGCGCCATTTAATGAATTAGAAGATTTTTTGGGCCATTATTTGCGGAGTAAACTGCTTCATCCCCATCTGAGAGCGGTTATAGTGGTTCCAAAATGGAGGGCAAAACCATGGTTCAAGCTGCTGCGAAATTTCCGACTTGTCGACGAGCTGGCGGCGAAAGAACATGTGTTTACCTGCCCCACGAACGATGAAATAGAAGGAAGAAGGCAAGATGTTGGACCGACAAGATGGACGACGCAAGTCTACGTCGACGACACCGATCGAGTTCGATTTCTGCCTCAGAACCTACAGAATCCCCCGAAGACCTACTGGACTCACTCGACGACTCTTGTTACCGATGGCCGACGAGTGTTACTAGCGAAAGAGGACACTGGCATGGTCTGGTTTCCTGGTGGCAAACAGGAGATTGAAGACGCGACCCCGGAATACACAGCAGTGCGAGCTCTTACGGAGACAACTGGATTAAAGGTGAGCGAAACAAATTTACGCCTTTTAGGGACGGAGTCTTCCGGACAGAATAAGCGCTACGTGTATATCGCTCGCGTTCGACCCGGATCGATACCGGACGCTACGTCAACTTCTCGGGCAGTATGGGCTACCTGGAAGGAATTAATTTCGGCACGGCGTACGGGTTATCTAGTCTGTGGAGAACAGCAGTTCCCTCTTCGTTACGAGACTTTTGGGAAACCGATCGACGGGTGGATGAACAAGAACGTCCGACTAGAAGACAGTGTTCCTGCGACGCTACATGTATCCACAACCCAGTCTGGAACAAGTCTGTTAGTGTTGGGAGGCACCTTACGCGGACATCGATGCCGTATTTTGGTTGACTCTGGCGCTTCGGAAAATTTCTGCAAGGCTGAGTGGGTACGGGAGCATCACATCCCGACAGTTACTGGAGAGAAATACCGGATAAAATTGGCAGATGGTAGTACAACTACGACTCGCCAGCGACTACGGAATGAAGTGCTCACAGTAGGGACCCTGGACATACGTCTGGACGCAATTACGACAGAACTGGACAAATTCGACATCATCCTCGGTCAACCTTGGTTACAAGCCGTCAACCCGGATATAGATTGGTCTACTAAAACGATTCGCGACCGTAAAACTGGCGAAGCTATGGTGTCTGGCGACGAGTACACCGTACCTGTGACAGTACATCACTTGGAGGCGGATGCGATGGCAAAGCTGCTTAGGCAACAACCAGCAGACCTCTTCGTGATTGGACTACGAGAAGTACAGGACGCGGTCGACGACATCAACACTGACCAACAACCTGAGTGGACGACTTCGTTACGAGAATCCCTGAATGAGTTTACGGACATTATCAAGGAGCCTGACGGTCTACCGCCAACTCGCGAGTGCGACTTTGAAATTAATTTGGAGTGCGATGAACCACCTAAGGAGCGAACGTACCGTATGTCACCAGCAGAACTCCGGGAGGTTCAAGTACAGTTGCAAGACTTACTCGCAAAAGGCTGGATTCGTCCGTCTAAATCTCCGTACGGTGCCCCGATTTTATTTGTACGCAAGAAGGATGGTACCATGCGTATGTGCGTAGACTACCGGAAACTCAACGACCTCACGAGGAAAGATCGAACACCGTTACCCCGGATTGATGAGTTACTCGACTCGCTATATGGGGCTCACTATTTCAGCACGCTGGACCTGTATAAAGGCTATCATCAAGTTCGAGTCAAGGAGCGCGACATACATAAGACAGCATTCCGAACTCATTACGGATTGTTCGAATACTGCGTTCTACCCTTTGGACTTTGTAATGCCCCAGCTGGATTCCAAGCGATGATGAATCGAGTTTTGGCCCCGTATCTTGGCAAGTTCTGCGTGGTATATCTGGACGACGTGTTAATCTACAGTAAGACGGCCGACGAACACCTCGAGCATATTCGACTCGTGTTACGAGAGCTGCAGCGACACCAGTTGCATATCAAACTCTCTAAGTGTTACTTCGGACGATCGAGCGTCAATTTTCTTGGGCATGTGGTGGAAGCTGGACAGATCCGAATGGACCCCGACAAGGTGGAGGCAGTACAGAATTGGCCCCGACCGAAATCAGTGACTGAAGTACGTGGATTTCTGGGACTTGCTGGATATTACCGGAGGTTCATCAACCAATTCGCAACCCTAGCAACCCCATTAACGGACCTGACCAAGAAGACACCGGAATTTCGCTGGACCTCTCAAGCCGAGTCAGCATTCGAGCAAATTAAAGACGCGATGGTACGTGCACCAGTACTGGTAATTCCTGACACTTCTCCTAATGCAAGGTACACACTGTACACAGATGCTTCTGGATTCGCAGTAGGAGCTGTGTTGTTACAAGACCAAGGTATTGGATTACAACCTGTTGCGTACCATGCTCGAAGGATGAACAAGCATGAGGTACACTATCCTGTCCACGAACAAGAGCTACTGGCAGTTCGCGACGCTCTACTGAAGTTCCGTTGCTACTTAGATGGCGCGGCGGGATTTACAGTAATTACGGACCACGACACGTTGCGACACTTCTTTCGACAGCGCGATTTGTCTACTCGACAGGTGCGATGGCTTCAAGTTCTAGCACCTTACCAGCGACAGATGGACATCGTATACAAGAAGGGAGCAGTCAACCAGGCAGACGCTCTGTCTCGCCGACCTGACCTGAAGAACTCATTACAGAAGCTGCAACTGTTACGCGATTGGACCAACGACGAAGCAGAATGCGAGTTACACGCGCAGATGTTTTCCCTGGAATCCCGGTTACATCCTGACTCTGGACTTCATGAGGAAATCAAAAGCGCTTATGATTCGGATAAATACCTGCTTACCCGGAAATCTCTGCCTACCTGGCTGGTACGTCAATCTAACGGACTCTTGTACGCCTACGGGACAAGACTGTATGTTCCGAACGTCTCTACATTACGATCAAGAGTACTGTACGAACTACACGACGCACCGACCGCGGGACACCCTGGTATTATTCGACTATTGGCAGCAGTAACCCGGACGTTTTGGTGGCCTAACATGAAGCGGACAGTACAACACTATGTACGCAGCTGTGTTACCTGTCAACGCAACAAGGCAGCGCGACACAAGCCTTATGGACTCCTTCAATCGCATGAGGTACCGACCAGACCCTTTGAGCATATATCGCTTGACCTGATTACGGACCTTCCTGAGTGCGATGGGTATGATGCTGTGGTGGTATTCGTCTGTATGCTTACGAAACGGACGATTGTCGAGCCAATTACGAAAACGATTACAGCGGAACAATTAGCAAAAATTATGCACCGCGCTGTTTTTCGACATTTTGGCTTACCACGGAAATTAATATCCGATCGAGATCCCCGGTTTATGAGCGACTTCTGGCAAACCCTATTTAGGGCTGTTGGCACCAAGCTTAATATCTCTACGAGCTATCACCCCCAGACAGATGGCCAAACTGAACGAGTAAACCAGACATGGGAGCAAGTCATACGATGCTATGTGCACCCCTTGCACGACGACTGGGTTCAACACCTTACCAACGTGGAGTTCGCGATCAACGCAGCGGTTTCTACGTCAACGACTATGTCTCCATTTAAGGCGACGCTAGGATTTGAGCCGACATCTCCAACGACGGCTACATTTGAAGATAACGAGCCTAGCCGTACTTTACCGGAGCAAGTGAAGATTCTGGTCGAGATGCACAGATTTGCCCACGACTGCGTCAAAGCAGCCCAAGCACACATGCAAGACGCTGCAAATCGGCACCGGTTACCAGTACCTTTTACAGTTGGCGACAAGGTTAAGCTCAAGGCGACAAATCTACGGTTTGTACAACAGCCATGTTCTAAACTACGCGACCGCTACATTGGACCGTTTCTCATTACGGAGGAAGTTTCCCCGGTTGCATTTCGGCTTAAGCTACCCCCTGGAGTACGGATTCACGATGTTGTACACGCCAGTCTACTGGAAAAATGGAATGCAGAACCAGAACAGGCCAACAGTGCGCAGCCAATCCCGATTGTGCACGATGCGAAGCGATTTGAAGTCGACAAAATACTCGACGTGGCTTTTAACTCCAATGGCACGGGACTTTTATTTAAGGTCCGCTGGGCAGCACCGTTCAACGTACCTAGCGAGGACACTTGGGAACCCATGCGAGGAGTCAACCACTTAAACATCTTTTCCGAATTTCTTCGAACGGATGTTTATCGAGAATTTTCTGGCACCCCTGACTTTGTCAGATTTCGCAATCGCTGGCCTGCAAGAACCCCCAAGAAACCAAGACCCTGAGTACTGCACAGCGAGGACGCTGGTGCTTAAGGAGGGGAGAGTGTCATATCCTAGCCATTTAGCTAAGTGCTAGTATCTGACATTATTTGTTTCCTCTAAATGGTACCTGTATCTTAGCGATATTCAGTGACTCTTTATTTGTCATCACGGCAGTACAACTGTATCGCCGTATTTTCCCTCGACAGTACAGAGTTACTAGCAGTATCTCTTCTAGATAGTTCTTTTCTAGATAGTTCTAAGAGCTTGTGTGATAAGGTTAGGTAGACGGTACAGGTAACCTGAGTTAACCTGTATCACTAGTAATAGTTTGGTTTAGTTAGCAGACAGCACAAGCTACAGGTTCTAAGGCTGTTTCTAGAACAACTGCGGTGTGGGTATTTAAGATAGGGACTTACTGGTAGAGGGAGAGAGACCGGTACAGATAGAATTACGCCACACCCAGACTGTAAGAAACCCTGTTCCTAAGACAATCTTATTAATTCTCTCTACGCTGTATAATTAGATCCAGAGATTAGGTTCTACTATTAGTCTAAGGTTGCCAACTTAGCCTAACCAAAGTAGCACCTCACAGCCGTTCTCACAAGATTCGTTTTATGGGGACGATGGTGAGTGGACAAGAGACAGCCGGATAGAAGCCAGAGACGGGTACTTTTGGCGTCTCAATCGCCTCTGTATTCCACAGAACTCTGAGCTCCGAGTGAGATTGATCACAGAGCTGCACGAAAGTTCGTCAGCTGGTCACAGAGGAGTTGCTAGCACTCTTGCTAAAGCACTCGACAGATTCTGGTGGAAACGAATTCGCCA
Source organism: Tetraselmis chui (assembly GCA_026401115.1). Taxonomy (NCBI): domain Eukaryota; kingdom Viridiplantae; phylum Chlorophyta; class Chlorodendrophyceae; order Chlorodendrales; family Chlorodendraceae; genus Tetraselmis; species Tetraselmis chui. The sequence continues at coordinate 30,818 of JAPMLY010001017.1, forward strand.
AGACGTGAAAGATTTTTGTGAACGCTGCGTCGTGTGCCGACGAGCAAAGATTCGACCGCAGATGGCTGCGACTCTTTACCCATTACCTGTTCCACCCAGACCGTGGCACACAGTTGGTCTTGACTACCTGACACACTTGCCTGAGAGCAACGGCTTTAACAATGTGCTAATTGTGGTAGACCATCTAACTCGAATGGCCCATTTTCTGCCATGTACAGAGTCGATTACTGCCGAAGAAACTGCCACTTTGTTCTTACATGGAGTCTACCGCTTACATGGACTTCCCCGTGTGCTAATCAGCGACCGCGACCCAAAATTTGTCAGCGCTTTCTGGCAGACACTCTGGAGACGCCTTGGAACGCGTCTGAACATGTCTTCCAGCCGACATCCAGAAACAGACGGATTGACAGAGCGCGTGAACAGCACGTTTCAGCAGCTTCTTCGTTGCTTCTGTTGCTATGATGGCTCTGATTGGACGACATTTTTACCACAAGTGGAGTTTGCGTACAACGCTTCGCGTGCACTCGGAATTGAGCACACGCCGTTTGAGGCTAACTTTGGTTTTTCTCCTGAGGAGCCTCCTGACCTGCTATTCAGCATGCGACCGTCGATTCCAATTTCGCAAGACGCAACAGAACGGTTGAGATTGTTACATGAAGTGCACACCCTGGTACGCTCTGTGTTACAGCTACACAAGGACGAGATGCAAGCGCGCACAGAACCGTCTACAACGCCACACTTCGCTAAGGGAGACAAGGTGTCAGTCGTCACAGCAAACCTTTTTCTAAGAGGACAACCGAACCGGAAACTCAGAGACAGACAGCTTGGACCTTTTTCAGTTGAGGAGCAGATTGGAAAACACAGTTACAGATTGAAACTACCAGCGACAGTACGCTTACATCTTGTGTTCCATGTTAACAACTTACGACCCTGCTCTACTGCTCCGCTACGACCAGCTGTCCCTGTTACTGTACCTGAAGGAGACGATGAGGAGTTTGACGTCTCGCACATCTCTGCTGTGTGCATCAAGTCGCTACCTGGGCGACGAGGCAAATATTTGCTCTTTATGACGCACTTCAGTGATGACGACATTCCACCTGTCTGGCACCGTTTGAACGAGGTACATCGAACAATTGCATTACAAGAATTCTTGGAGACGCCCCAATGGCGCAAGTTCGCCAAGACTCAAGCGTATATTGACTTCATGCACGCTTTCCCAGCGCGCATTCCTGAGTCCCAGTAACTGCTTCAGTAAAGGAGCCAAGAACCACGGAGGTCTGCCTCGCGGCGGCCTCATTGAACTGTCAAGAGGGGGAGGGTACGAATGTGACGAGTACAGTCCTGCAACAGTACATTGCAGGACATTGTACAAGTACTCGTTACGGATTCCAATTCGTGCTTTTCCACAGGACGGACGTATACTCGTGGGTACGTCGCTACTGCAATATTGTAATGGTGCTGATGCTACAGTACGACCAGTACCTCCCGGTACGTACAGATATGCATAATTAATCTAACCAGCCAGAAGACGCGCCAGAACGAGCTCTTCAATGCAGAAGGAGCCGCGTCGTGAAACCCAATGCTAGGCATGCCGTGTCTCGAGGACAGATGACGACGGTTGAGCAGCACTAACGCCTGACACGTAAGCGAAGCTTGCAGGCGTAACTAGTCTGGGCTGAAACCCATTTAAGCCCAGTGCAGTAGAGGGAGGTGACAGAACCTTTTAACAATTCCTTTGTTCACTTACAACATTTACTGCCTAAGTACAGCAGTGAAACATCTCTCATCAATTGCCTCTCGACAACATTTGCAATCTTGCAACAACAGAACTAGACAGACTAGAACAGATTTGTGCTAGCGTTTAGCTTTCAGAGGCTAACCGCCACAATTGGCCCCATGAATCGTCACATCCCCTAGTTATCTTCAGGGGGAGTGTTGTAAGCAACTCAACAGCACTTACTAGTTATTCAGATATACTGGTAATGTGATCACAGATATAGTACATCGTACCTAGTACAACACATTAGACTAGATGTACCAGCTGTTAGACTAGTTACCGCCTGTGCGGTTATAGCGAGCGCCTGTCGCTCTCCCCTCTCACTCCTTTTTCTCGACTCCAGACCTTTCACAGGCTGGTAGTCCGTGTAACTATCCGAACTACCTGCTTCTCTCTATCGAACCCTTATCCATGGTTCTACAAGAATATTTAGGACTTAAATCGCAACCCCGTGGTCGCGACGGACCTCGGAAATAGTTTTCATTAGGACCGTCAAGCAGAGAGCGAGTTGCGTCGGCCTCCTACGCGTCCCTAACGCGTATCTCATAGTCAGCGAATGCACTTGCCAGCGATTTATCAAGCATGTCCACACTCACCCACTCCATCGCCTCCCGCACAACCTGTTTGATAAAAAAAGTGGGCAACCGCACATGTTGGGGAGACGAGGATGTGGCCCGCGGCATTCCGAAAGGCGACAAATCGTTACGTAGCGTGGCAAGTAAGCTTTTTAAGCCTGTGAAGATATGGTGATAGGTCTCGTGAAGAATAATAGTTGAATTACATTTATTTTAAATAGGAGTTGTCAGGGCAACTCTGCCGTAGCTCACGTCAGAGGCCCGGTGACGACTGAACCAGCTCTCTAAGGGATTTTTCCATTCGGCTTCTACCGTCTCGGCACACTTGCCGTGAGATCAACTAGAGGCACTTCAGCGATTGCTTGCAACTGTTCCAAGCCAAGTGCGGCTAGCGTTGAGGCGGATGACGTATCGGAACGACAGCGAGAGCCACTCGTCGCGCATCGGCGCTTCGTCGGAGACTGCGACTCGGCCTCGTCCCCGGATGGTGACCGGCGACGCCCGGTTGACGAAACGCTTGACGAGTCGGCACTTACGCTGGTGACGCCATACGACTGCCACTCACGTGGCGCCTTTTCGGGAAAGCCCGATGGGACTCCTCCTAGAGCTAGCGAAGGTGACACGGGCGGCGTGTCGGCCCTCCATATCTTTCCTGTACATTTCTCACCAACAGCCTCTGAGCCCTGGGCGGTGTCGAGACCTGTGATTTTGCGTTGCAGCGAACTGGGAGCTATGGCAAGGGGGGGTCCAGATGTTTGAGTTTCTCTGGGCGAGGCGGAAGGCGGTCGACTCGACGGCCCCGCTGACGTCGGTTGTCTCATCTTTGCGACTTGGACGTATGAATTTGTGCCCCACGTCGACTCTTTGCGCGAAGGCGGTTTGACCACGACGAAGGGATCGGATCGGTAAGGCTTCATGCTCAGACGGCCCAACGCAGCCTGACAACGCCATTGCGCAAATGCAGCGAACACCGCGCGCCGTCTCCGCTCGCAGGCATGTCCCAGAGCCATCCGGCAAACCACACCCCGTAGGTGCGTCAGCCGCCCGTTTTGATAGGTGATCCGCGCGTTGGCATCCGATTGCAACGAACGCAGCGCCGTTTTGAGCTCCCGCACAGCGATGGCGTCATCCGATAACCGCTCAACCTCTTGCGGCGTGCCGTTGGTCGATAATCGGATTGAGGAGGCGAGGTGAACGTCGTTTGGATACTGTCGCGAGACCATTGACACGTAGGATGGCGACTTGGGTGGACGGCATCCCGTTGACGGCGCGGGCTTACGGCTCACCGTCGAGGGCGCGCGTTTCTGACTCGTCGTGGAGGGTGGTGCCTTCGGTACCGTTGGTCTGGGTGTTGGAAATTTGGCCGAAGGTAGTACTGGTGTGGCAGTGGACCCGGCTTGGTGCGGCGACAGCCCAAGAAACGCCTTTGCTAAAAGTATCCGTTGGTATCCGGCGTCTAGCTTGTGATCAAGAACCCTCGCGGCGCCGCAGGCTGAGCGCCAGGTTCGCCACGCCGTCGTCAATCTCCGACGAGCGAGATTATTGAACAAACGCAGCGCGTCGCGTTGAAAGGTTCGCAGCGTGTCGAGACGGTCGGCCCAGCGACGCCAGGCCCATATCACTCGACGCCGGTCGGAAACTCGACGACACCTCGCCACAAGGGCAGCCTCGACGAACGCACCAGAGCGAGAGCACTGCGCCCAGGCTCGCAGCGGAGGGAGCAATGTTTCGGACAAATCCTCCTGTGCCAGCGAGAGCGTGATCTCGCAGCTACCACTCGGAGTGTCGAGGCAAGTGTCGAGCCATGCTTGCAGCATAGCGACCAAAAGCTTTCGCGACCTGTGGCGACGCCAAATAGTCAGGAAGCGCTCCGTAACCAAATCATCGGTATCAGAAGGTAGCGCGTGGACGTCCGTCAGCTCCCCCAAACTGACGTCTCCATCCACCATTGACTGCTGACACTGTTCCTCCTCCAACACGCTCAGCGACAGCGTCTGCTCCGCCAGCGCTTCCGCGATCTGCACGGCTGCCAACCGGTGACGGCAGACCGTCACCCAGCGCAGCCACGCGAAGGAGAGGAGGTAGCCGGTCAGGAGGCAGCTGTTGCGCAGCTTGAGCATTGTGCGAATGCCGTGCTCAAACTTGGCGCCCCGCAGCGCCTGCTCTTCGATCGTCCAGGTGCGCCACTTGAGGAGCAGCACCGCCTGCTGTCGGCGGCGGCGACTCGCGGATCGATGTGCTGCAACAATAACACGAGCGATGAGAAAAGAAGGTGGCACATATCTACAGATACTAGCCACAGGTGAGAAGGAGAGGATCTCCAGATGGATACCATCAAGACTTACCAAAAGAAGAGGGGACTCCTTCCTGGGTGAACATATATCGAGTAGAAGCAGAGGAATGGTGGAAACATTACGAAAGGATGAATGGTTCAGAAGTGACTGGTGACGGGACAAGAGGGCCAATGAGCGTTGAGATCACGCCTGAGCATTTAATGGCGGATAACTAAATACGCATAGACTGATTCAGATTTCAAACATGACTAGAACTATGCGTTCAACAAGGATGAGGAGAGGGTGGATGGAGGAGAACCACAAGGCAACAAGTGCCGCTGTGGCCGCGTTTCCATGCGCGGTTTCCGACGGCACAAGGAAGTGGAAACTCATATGATGATTAAAAAGTAAATATGGATGGGGAATAGTTGGATGCAATTGCGAAGAAATCAACCCACTGTAGTGATAGTCGAGTACAATCCATCGTTGACTGTCTGAGAAATGGCTGCGTGTAAGTAGACGTGCCTTTAACTTTGTCTATTGATTTATATTTGCGTGATATTGTTGTGCGGGAGAAGGGGAGGCGGGGGCCCCACCTGCCACAATGCAGCCCCATTGTCGCCTGTAAAAGTTGGGGGAGAGTTCACTGAGGGCGGGCGTGCTGCTGCGCCGGTCGCTATAGAGGCCGGAGGGAGGGCAGCCCCCCAGCCGGGGAACCCCGCCCGATCCCACCTGCACCATCTGCTCACTCACCGTGCGCTCCGCGGTGCTGGTGGGTGCGTCGTGGGGGGAGGGCGATGGCCGCAACAAAGTGCACCTTTTTAACGGGCTGCTGCACCCCACGCCGCCTCGCGTGCTGGCCAACCTCTGCAGTGGGTCACCGGCCGGCCTCTGTCGCATCAACACAGGCGCTGAGGCCTGCAGATGTGCAGGCAGCTCTGATGAAGCCGCCCATGAGCGAGGCTGATGCACAGTGGTGGGAATACTGCCACAGTCGATAGAAACCTCCACCTCACCCGCTACCCGCTGATCAGTAATAGCAGAGTCGTCCCTTCGGAGCTTATCACCGCTGCCGTCCCCAACGCCCCCCTGCCCCGCGTCTGCTCCTCCCAGCGGCACAAACGCTTCGTTCGTCTGCACCCAATACGCGTCAAAGGGGCTGGCTGCGTTGCTGGGCGCGGGTGGGGGGCTGGGGCTGCCTGTGGGGGAAGTCACGCGGCTCGGAAGGGCACCCCCAGTCACTAGTGCGGGGCTCCCAAACGAGTTGGGAGACGCATGCCCTTCCCAGAGGGACACAACCGGCGGCGATAATGACCCCACCTCGCCCTCCACCTCACTGTCCCCAAAGATGGCGTTGCTGTGAACGCTGTACCCTGATTCCGGGTGCTCGGGGGGTGACATGGGCGTCCTGGCCGCTGGAGACATTTGCTCGTCCACCTGAAGCAACCCACACACACACATACATCCCAAGCACACACATACACACACACAACCTAGTGTGAGTTGATTTATCACCACACCCCTCTCCTTCACCGCACCATTTCTGTAAGTTGCCCTCAGCAACAGCAGGCAGCCGCTTGCCCATGGCCATGACAATAAAAAATTACGCAAACCTATACTGAAACCAAGCCTCAGTCCAGCCTCTTCATCCCTCCCCCTTTCCCTCCTATTCAAGCGTCTCTCCCATTACATAAAAACAATACGTCGATGCAAACGTAAATCAACGGACAAATAAATGAACGGAGAAAAGCACGCTCTAATTTGCTTCATCTTACTCAGTTATGCCCGAAAACCCTGGGACGGGCGTCTAGGGGACAGCACGTCGGGAAATACCTTCAGAGCTGTTGCTGTGCTGGCGGCGAAGCTGATATTTCTGTCGGGCGACTTAATAGGGTTGGGTTCCGTCAAACTGCTTTCACAGGAAGTGGTCGCCGCGGCGCCGCCTTCCCCCATCGTCCGCCCTTCGCTGCTTCGACGGTTCTCGCAACGGGTGGACTTCGCGTCCGGGGAGGCGCGAAATCCGGGCTGCAGAAGACGGCTGGGACTGCCCAAAGCGGGAGACGCTGCGGGGCCGCTGCGCGGGGTTTGATGACTGCTCGCGCTTGTGCCGGTACTCGTACTTGTACGAGCGGCAGTCAAAGCGGCGATGGGTGAGGACGGCGAGTCGCAGCTGCCCGCCTGGGATACGTTGCCCCTAGGCAAAACTTTCCATTGAACGGGAGAGCGAGGGAGTCGAGTTGGGGAGGCAAACATTTTGGCGGTCCACTCGCGCAGAACGTCGCTTGTGGCTGGTGCTGATGACGCCTCGGGGTTGTGCTGCTGCATGGGTTGGACCTCCGTCAGGGGCGACCTCGACGCCATCCTTCCGCAGAACAGCCCGATTCCCGCGGCGAGACACAGCGCCACGCGATACAGTTTCGCCTCTAACTAGGCAGTCTTCGCCAGTCTAATAAGGGCCCCACATCCGAAGCACGAGAATTTACGTATGGAGGTAGGCCGTCTGCGTGGACGGGAGGGCGTCCGGGCGCTTTGCTGTTTCCTGACCAAACCGTGTTATTAAGAGTTGGATGGACCCTTTTGCTTTCTGCAGTCGTAGCGGTCATCTGTTCTGCTTCATGCAGCGGCTCATTGTTTGGGAGCGGCAGTTGACTATGCTGGCCTTGACCGGGAGCAAGAGGTACGGGTACCTGTACTGGAGATTACTTGGTCAATTAAGCTGTGTTGGGGCTCAGTTATGCCAAAGATGTGGATCACTTACAGAGTTTGGTATTGGTGGCCCTTGGGCCACCCTACACGCAATGTGAGAGGGAATCGGGTGGGTGGGTTTGCGTGAGCGATAGCTCTCGCAAAAGCCAGAAGGTGGACACGCAATCGCTGCTGGTGCGTTAAACAGTGTGCGGACATTTTACTGTCCGTGCGCGCGTGGGCGCTTGAACCGTTAGGGGAGATGTAGCGTCGGAGGTAATGCTTGTAACGTCGGAGGTAACGCCGGTTACTTCGTAATTTAGCCATGTTATTCAAACCTCTATATTACCAATATGACCATTTAAGCTGTGTTGGGGCTCACTTATGCCATATGTCGCCGACTGGCGTGTAACGCTGGGTGGGGCGCCGCCAGGGGTCATCCAACCAAAGAGTTGCCAAGCTCCCGGGCACGGGAGCAATGTTGGGTCGATGTAGTCGAGGAATACGTCCGATTCTCGCGCCCAACCGCCGAAGAACTTGATCTTTTGCATTGGTGTACCGATATTGTACGCTGCAATAGCTGCACCCTTTCGTAGGGAGTGCGAAGTCCACGCGAAACCGTCCGGAGGTTGCTCGTGTACTGCACGAAGTACCCGTTGTAGCCATGCTTTCATGGTGTCCGCAGTCGAGTTTGTCGTAGGTTCGCGTAGACTAATGGCCCATCGTTTGTCCGGTATCTTTCCGGCGGAGAACTTGGTACGGGCAGCGTCGAAGTACCGTAGTAGTTCCACGATGTCATGGTGAGCCGAATCCGGTAGTTCACATAGGAGTTTTCGCTCCGTGGAAGTACCCGGTTGACCTTTTCTCGTTCCGTGGTAGAGGAGGATTCCACCGGTTGGAGTACACAACAAGTCTTCAAACCGGCACACAACTCCCGCTCCCCCGCGAAAAAAAAAATGTGGCCAGGAGCACCGTCGCGAGACACGCTCTGAGCAGTAGAATGAGGTCGGTTTGAGCCTGAGTCTAAGTGTATGTTAGCTGTGTGCGGAGGTCCTTGGCCAGGCGTAGCGATGATACCATAATCCGGGCTAGCGGGTACATGCGTGTGCGGCTAAGATGGAGGTAGACTTGGGACGCTGCGAGACCCCGCCGGACCTTGGCTACTAAATCGCCTTGTGCGATTGGTTCTACGCCGTGGTCCTTGAAAAAGCCGTTCACTGCTGAGAGGTAAGGCTATAGACTAGTTGCCTTAATGGTGCCACGTTCCCCGATCCATGCGATGTAGCGGGCCATGGTAGCGTCTGTTGCGGCTAGCGGCGGTAGGCCTTGCTCCTCGCAGAACTGGAAGTACGGTTTGATCGCGTTGTTGTACGTGTCGGACGTGCTTTTCGCCCAAGCGGCGGTCAGTAAGTCGAGCGTTTTAGCTCCAAGGCTGTCAGTGCCCAGTAGGCGTTGCATGTAGGGGCGCATCGAGGCGGCCCAAGGGTTGTTGCAACCTGCCACCTCCACCTTGTAGCGGACTTTTGCTGCTCGGGTGGGGTACGCTTGGACCGCAGGCTTGATGTGTCGTGTGTTGAACATGGTCAAGGTAGCACTGACAGCGCCCCGGCGGAGGTACAACCAAGCCGGGAGGGAATCCGGAAGACAATGACGGGCTAGTGAGGCTTGCCGATTGTACCGCGTCCGTGCCGCCGCCCGGGACGGAACAAGTGAGCGCGGGCCGGCAGGACCGTCTCGTGGCACGCCAATTCGGTAAGGGCATGATGTCACGCTTTTCCTTGCCAACGGGGGGCGACCACCGTGGTTGCTGCGCCGCTCTTCCATAGTTTCTGGGCGAGGTCGGGTAGCAGGGGCCATGGCGGGTTGCACCAATTGTTTTCTTCTTTCCAAGCCGCATCGGCGAGGTGAAGGGCGTCCACTGCTTCGCTCGATGGGTCGAGCCAGTTCGCGTTGTATCGGGGCAGTAGCGTGTTGAGAGCCGACGCAAACCGGTCGATCGTGTGCGGGCCGAATTGCGTGTCCATTTCGTGGAACACGGAGGGGTCGAGTTGCCAATCGTCGCTGTCGAGGTGGCGGCTGAGCTTGTTCGCCACGTGTTTGCCGCAAAACGGATGTACATGGGCATGATGTGGATGTTGTTGGTGTCCAACAGGTACCATAGGCGGCGTAACTCGGTCATCATCTCTAGGGAGCGGGACGTCAGGCCGGCCAGGACGTGGCAGACTGCCTGGTTGTCTTCGTGGAGGAGGACGTTGCGGCCAACTATATGTGGCAAGAAGCTGAGGACGGCCAAACAGACGGCCTTCAGCTCCTTCCAGATAATGTGTTGTTTTTTGTCCTCTGGTCCCCAGAAGCCGCGCGCTTCGAGTCTGTCGTTCAGTACTGCCCCCCAACCATACCCCGAACTGTCGCAGTTTATGTACGCTGACTCGACCGGGCAGTGTATGTTCTCGCCGTTTGCGTGGCTGGGTACCTGTGTCCACCACTATAGATCGCGACTGAGCTGCGGGGTGAGGCGGACGCGGCCTCCCCACTTGTCGCCAAGTACGGAGTGGAGTTCGCGCAAGAAGAATCTTGCCGCCGGGATAGCAAGGAAAAGGTACTGCGCATGACCAACGAATGTTTGGAGTTCCTTGACAGGGAGCCATTTGTTGTTTCTTGTTGCACGTTGCAGTAGGTGTCGAGCTTGTTTGGCGAGCTTCTGAAGCTTTTCCGTTGGGGCGAAGAAGTAACCTTTTGCTGTGTCGATGTCGATGCCCATGTGGTGGCCGTACTGCGTCGGCTCCCAAAAACCCTTGGAGGGGTGGCGGAGAAGGCCGAGACCGGTGAGGAGGCGGTCGACGCGTTGACGGAGCGCCAGAGCGAGCGCACGAGTGGCGGCGAAGAGGAGGAAGTCGTCCACGTAAGGTAAAATTTTTTCTCCGCGCCACCGCGTGTGTCGTAGGAAGCGCTTGCTTGGTATGTCGTTGTCGGACTGTGTAGGCCTCCCTTGACGTGTCGCAAACTCACCGGGGTTTGGTTGTCGGAGGTGTCGTACGAATCTGTCCGTAAACGCGCAGAAGTGGTAAGGGCTGAGCGACCAACCCATCGGGAGGCCAGCTATACGGTATAGTTGGCCGCGAACGTTGACTGTTAGGAAGTCGCGATGTTCTGGCACGATGCCTAGCGCATAGAACCCGTCCTTGAGGTCGAAGGAGAAGATGTAGTCGCCCGTTCGCGTGAGATGGCGTACGCCTAGCAGAGACTCCATCCGTAGTCGCTTTCTGACGCATAAGTTGTTCAGGTGTCGTAGGTCGACGATAAATCGCCAATGAGTGTTGCCGGGCTTGGCGACTAAGAACAGTCTCGATACATATTTGCTACAGGTGGTGCGTTCCCAGGCTCCCCTCTCCACGAAGCGCGCGAGCTCGGCCTCGACGAAGGTGAGTTGCTCGGGGGTAGCGTCTAGCAGTGAGATGCCTTGGTTGAACGGAGGTGGGGGTCGGTTGTTTAGGAAGGGGATAGTAACGCCCTCCCGGATCCACCGTAAGACTTGTCCGCTCGCGCCGATATCTTTCCAGGCTTGCCACTTTCCCCGCACGCGACGACGCATGTAGCTTGAATCTGGTGTGCAAGAATCGGCGCGGCGGGTTACCCCGTCATACCTCCTTGTCGGCCTCGGTCTTCTTGTGTGCCTTGTCGGTAGAGGGGAGGGGGCGGCCTCCCGTGCGGTCCTTAGGCTTGGCCTTGGGTTTGTCCGGCTTGTCCGGCTTGTCGTTCGGCCTGTCCGGTCTAGGCTTGTCGGCCTTGACTTGTGCAGTTGCTTGCGCTTTTGCAGCAGCTGTGATGCTGACTTGGAGTCGTTTGTCCTCCAGGGCTGACAAGAGTCCGTCGACGACGTTGCCTCCACGGTCGGAGGCGACTGTGTCGAAGCGACGTGTGTAGACGAGACGCTCCGCGACACGTTCTTCGCCGGTGAGGATCTTCTTGGCCTTGAAGCGCCTGATATAGGTGAGTCGCGCTTCCCCCACTTAGGCCACTGCTTGATGAGTACGTAGCGATGCGTCGACGAGTGAGTAGGCGTAGGTTATTTCGTCGGGGGTAGAGGTGACCGCGCGAATCGTTTCCATAGCAGTTTCGAGTGCCGCGTTAGCGGCGGCCGTAAATACACCATAGCAAAGCAGGTGTCGATACTCGCCGCGGGAGGAGATTCTCGCGTTGTCCGTAAAAAATTGTCGGCCTCGTCGTGTCGAGGGTTCTGCAGGCACGGGATTATTGTGCCGGAGGGGGATAGGCAATCCGCGAACGTACGGGACGCGAAATCTGACCACTCTCTAGGGTCGATGTACTCTAGAGAGGTGTTTGTACTATCAGGTGGTAGAGCGTCGAGCTCGAGTCGTCCACCCGCAGCGCTGTCGGAATCGGCTGTGGGGATGGCTGAAGTAGTGTGTTTTGTTGGCGCGGCTGCGACGGACAGAGTTTCGACCTGGGCTGCTAACTGCTTTACAATATGTGTCAGCAATTGCAGCTGGTCTGGCTGCTGTTCCGGCGCGTCACCGTGCGCAACGGGGTAGAGGTCGGTAGGCAGTACCATGCGGTCTGCCATTTGAACTCAATGAGTGTGTTTTCGTGCGTCATGCAGGAGACTCAAGTGATCAACACCTTGCGTGGCTAGCAAGAGCCACGATACCGTTTGCGTGAGCGATAGCTCTCGCAAAAGACATAAGGTGGACACACAATCGCTGGAGGTGCGTTATGTAGTGTGCGGACATTTTACTGTCCGTGCCCGCGTGGGAGGAGGGCCTGGGTGATAGCCCCGGCTGCCCACCGTGAGCCAGCGGAGGAAGGGTTCAAGGAAGAGGGTGAACAGAAATGGGGAGGGAGTGTCTCCCTGTAATGTTCCTCGATTTATGTCGATGGAGGGGGTGGGGCCGTAAGGGGGGGAGTCGGTGGATGAGACCCCGTAGAGGTGTTCGCATGTGTCGACAAAGGTGGAGGGCATACCGAGTTGGCGCATGTGTTTGAACATGATGCGGTGGTCCGCAGCATTGAACGCGCCTTTGAAGTCCGCGTACATGACGTAGATGTTTTTTTTGTGGAGTTTTGCGTCCTCCATCGTCATGATGATGGATGACAGTGCGTCGTGGATGCTCCGGTGTTGTCGGAATCCGTCTTGTTGGTCGCTGAGAATGCCGTGGGTTTCGGCGTATTTCGAGCCTGCATCTTTGATTAGTGCGGTCCATAGGTTAAGGAGGTTATTCATGAGGGCGATAGGGCGGTAGTTGTCGGGGAGGGTGGGGTCACCTTTTTTATGTAGCAGGCATGTTGTGCTATGGCACTATTAAGGAGGGGTGTAGGACTTGTGGGCGAGGAGGGAGAGGAGAGAGAAGAGGGCGGAGCGGGTCGCCGGTGGCAAGAATTTGATTATTTCGTTGGGGATACCGTCGGGGCCGGGGGCTTTGCTTGTGCCTAGTGAGTTAAGGGTTTTATCGAACGTGTCGCGGGTTATCATGTCGGCGAGGGTGAGAGAGGGGTCCCCGCGGGGTTCGATGGTAAAGTTGTCTAGGTTGTCTGGAAGTTCCCATGGGGGGATGGGCAGTTCATGTGGGGTGGCGCGGCTGAGTTCGGTGGCGAAGTGAGAGTGTACCGCCTCTAAGACGGCGGAGGGAGAAGTTGCGGTAGTTTTATCGGGCTTGGTAACGCGGTGGAGGGTCGAGGTGGCGTTGTTGGGGGGGAGGAGGCCACTTTTTATTTTCAATAGGCGGTGGGAGGACTTAGGGCAGGTGTCTTAGGCCGTATTGGCGCGAGTTTTTATTTTCCTTAGTTTATCTGTGGTGGTGGCGTGAAGTAGGTGGCGTATGCGTTTTTGGCACTGTTGTTTGATGGCGTCAAGGGTGAGATATTCGATCGTATTTAAGAGGGCTTGGGCGAGGGGGAGGGGGCCGTTGTTCGTACTACATCTGCGGAGTTTTAGAATGTGTTTGCGTGTTTTTCTAGTAAGCCAAGTAGGGTCGAGGGACGCATGGGGTGGACGGGGCTTTTTGGCGGAGAGGAGAGGCCATACTGTGGCAGCGTGGTCCATGTGGTGAGAGAGGAGTGTAGTGAATTGCGAGGCAAGGGTGTCAAGGGTGTCGGGGGAGGCCGAGATATATGGGGTATTAAGTATTGCTGCGTGGAGGGTGACCGTCTGGTTGATTAGGTCGGGTATGCCGGTTTGATATGTTTGTATGTGGTCGGGTGTGGGGGGAAGTTTAAAGATGAGCTTGCGTGTGGTGTGGTGTGTGTGGGGATGGGTATGGGGTGGGGGGGGGGGTGGGCTATGAGAGAGAAGGGGGCAGGAATTGCGAGGAGGATTGAAGATTGGTCAGTGAAGTGTGGGGGGGCGGGGAAGACCGAGCAAGAGGACGGTGTAAGGACGAGAGGAGATAGGGGCGTCGTGAGCAAGTGGTCGAGGCAGTCGCCGCTGCGGGGGAAGGTAGGGATGGGGGGTGGAGGGGATGGAGGTGGGATTCGAGTAGTGACGTCAAGGCGGGGTTACCGGTACCATTTGTGGTGGTCGAATGGAAGTCCCCTCCCCAGAGGACACGGTGGTTCGGGTGGTCGTCAGCCAGGCGGAGGCCCCACGCTGCAACTTCAGCGTATAAGCGAGTCAGCTGGGGGGTGTGGAGCTGGGGCATGTATGCTCCTAGGAGGAGGTAGGGGGGTGCCTGAGTGTGGGACGAGGGTTAGGCCGGCGATGTGGGGGATGAGGTGGGGGGGTGGGGTTAGGACAGTGGCAGACTTGAACGAGGCTCTGCGGACCGCGAAGAGAACGCATGCATTGGGTAGGGGCACATGTGAGTAGTATGGTCGAGAGGTTTTGAGGAGGTAGTGGGGGAGGGCGATACCCCAACGGGATTTATGGGTGGCGTGGTTGGTTTCGGTGAGGATGAGGACGTCAGGGTGGTGCGAGGTAGTGAGGTGTTCGACGTCCATATTGGAGGTGTGGAGGCCGCGGGTGTTGAGGCTAATGAGGTGGAGTGGTTGGGATGTGTGGTTTGGGAGGATGGGGGAGGGGGGGAGGCGGAAGGGTTGGGAGGGTCGTCGGGGGGGCGGTCGACATGAGGAGGGTGGAAGGGAGGGGGGAGGGAAGGAGGGGAAGGGGGGAGGGGGGGAGGGGGAGGGGACGGGTAGGTGATGAAGAAAGGGTGGGGAGTGGGAGCTGAGGGGGGGAGAGAGGTTTGGGGGGTGGAGGGCGGTGAGTAATTGGGGTCTTCCAACTGGGAGGGGAGTGGAGCGGAAGGTGTGGTTCCATAGGAGTGAGTGTAGGGAGTAGACGGTGGTACGGGGGTCGAAGTAAAGGGGGTTGTACGCTTGGTCGGGGGGTGCTGTGGTGATAAAGTAGGTGTGGAGCAGGGCGTGGGTTCCGCACCACCATGCGTTGGCTGTGTCATTCTTGCGAGGGGGGTTAAGTAAGCGTAGGTCGCCGACGGGCGGGGGGGGGAGGAGTTCAGGGAGGCTAAAAGAGCGAAAGAGCGAGTGAGGAGGTTGGGAGGGGGTGGTGGTGGAGGGAGTCAATCCAGGTAGCCGAGGAGTGGGTTAAGTGAAGGAGGCCGAAGTGGGAGTGTTGCCAAGTGAGGACGAGTAGGGTTGGTTGGGCATGCGCGGGTGGGGGTTGAGCCTCTGTTAGAGAGGTTAGTCCATTGGCTAGGGTATTGCGAATTGTGGTGGTAATTATCAACTTCGTTATTGGAGATGACGGCATAATAGGCAGAGGCGGTGGAGTGGAGTTTCGCTAATGAGTTAGCAATGCAGTGTAGGTTTGAGAGGTCATGGTAGTGCCCCCATTGGAAGGAGAGCACCGCAGAGGAGTCGAGGTAGCCTATGGGGGTAGGTAGGCCATGTTCGAGATTTAAGTCGAAGAGGTAGTTATGTAATTTGATGTTGCAGGTGTGTGAGGTAAAGTGGGCCGGGAGAACTGTTTGAAGCGAGGTGTTTACAATATGGTTGCGGATATCGGGTTGAAGGGTATGGGGGGGGTCGTGGGGTCTAACCTCCGGGTCGTCCTGTGGGGGACTAATGTTGGAGTTCGGCCTTGTTGGCCGGGTAGGGGCGATAAGCGGCCTTGTCGGCCGAGGTTTGTGGACGGCGAGGGTGTGAGGCTTCGGAGGGTCCGTTCGTCGAGGTATTGCGCATGTCGGCGAGTAGAAGCTCCTTGGAACGGGTGGTCGTTCGGAGCTTAAGAGGGGGTGGTAAGTGTAGGGATGACGGAGAGAGTATGACAGGGTAGGGGAGGGGGGATAGAAAAATTGTAAGCAAGGTGTGGTAGGTATTAGGAGGAGTGCGATAGTGGGGAGCTGCCGATATCGTATCAAATGTGCTTCGGGGCTTCCGAGGGAAGCCTCGGAGCAGGCCCAAAGGAAGTGGGGACTGTAGGGGCGGGGGAGTACGTGTATCGCTGAGAACGTTACGGGTACGTGACTGCCATATTGTGTCTGTAAGGGGGGGGCGATATTTCCGGGGCAGGTAGATACGCGGGTGGGCGGGTGTTCGGGTAAGCTTTCGGGTAGAACAAGTCGGGCGGGCTAGTCTCAGTAGGGGGAGAGCTGTCATTATTGCAACGACGGGCGAGTTGGGCAGAGCATGGAGTGTGGAAAAAGTGGGAGGGAGAACGAGTGCGCTAGGGTCTACAGTGACGTAATCGCAGGTAAGCGCGAGTGTTTGATGAGTTAGTCGGGTTAGGCGGGCTATTATGTAAATAAAAAAGAAAAGAAAATGAGAAATCGGAGGGGCATAGCGACTGGAGCGAGCGTTGGATAGAGCGAGGGAGCATGGGGAGGACAGCCGTCAACATGAGGGTTAGGTAGGGGGAAAGAGGTGAGCGGGGCAACGGTGTCTGCTCATGGCATCGGGTGAGGAGAGTGGGAGTCGTCAGCGGACGGATCGTGTCGGTCGGCAAGCGGTAAGTTCGTGCGAGAGGGAGCGTACGGGGCACGGCCCGGCGCGACATGCCAAGCGGCATGTGTAGTTGTGAATAGGCTAGTGTAGTTGTGGGGTAGGAGGGTAGCATGAGGGGGAGGGGGTGTCGATGAGAACTGATCAGGGCGGTGGTTAGTGCAGAGGCAAGAATCAGGCCTGTAAAATATTTTTTTCTCGGATTAAAGAAAACGACTTTCGAGTTTCATGATGTTGCATTATTGGTCGAATTTTTAAGCTGTCATATCCTAGCCATTAGCTAAGAGCTAGTATCTGACATTATTTATTTCCTGTAAATGGTACCTGTATCTTAGCGATATTCAGTGACCCTTTTATTGTCATCACGGCAGTACAACTGTATCGCCGTATTTTCCCTCGACAGTACAGAGTTACTAGCAGTATCTCTTCTGGATAGTTCTTTTCTAGATAGTTCTAAAAGCTTGTGCGATAAAGCTAAGGTTTAGAAAACGAAGTCGACTTTCGACTTTTGGGCGGAACCGTTATCGTTCGCGTAGCGATGTGCTGACGTCGGCCTGTTGGCGTGCATTACGTAAATCCAGGTTTAGAAAATGAAGTCGAAGTTTCATGGACACAGCCAGTACGAGTACCGGTATCCGTACATGTACCGTACCAGTACCCGTACGAGTATATGTAGGAGTATCCAGCGCATCACCACCCGCGCGCGCACCCGGCGCGCGAATTCAAACATGACGAGCATCAGCGGCGTTGCTGTTTTTCAAACTCGGCGGAACCCCCCGGAAGAATCGCCCATGTGGAAAGAATCGTCCATGTCCAGGTGGCGCGGATTGGGCTTCGGGCTGCTGGGCGGGCCGCCTAAAAGCCGCAACGCGACGGCATGATCGGCGTGAGTGGCCGGCTTGTTGACCGAGCCCGCGCCGTATTCGGCCGCGGGAAACAAGCCAGATCCCTCGGGGCGCTCGGTGTTCTGGCCAAAGTCCGTGCCAGCCACGGCCTGGCTAGGTGTGGACGGGATGGCGGCGCGGGTTGGGCCGGACGGAAAGAGGGCGGCCGCCCGCTGCTCGGCTGACATCGAGCTGAGCAGTGCCAGAAGCTCTTGCGGCAGAGGATTCTCCGGCGCGTTCGCCCGCTCCATTCTAGCAAGCGAGGCATGTGGACCCCTTCCACAGGTGGAGGCGCGGCTTGCGGATGTAGTCGCCTACTGGTGTTCGGGCCGCGCCATGGCATGGCGGACGCGCCTCGGGCGGTGCGGGTGGCCATGCTACCGGTCGCGCGCGCACACATGTCGTAATGTACAGCCACGACTTCGTTTTCGACTTTGTTTCGGACTTCGAAACGAAAACAAAGTCGCCCGACTTTGTTTTCATTTTGGGCTTGAAACAAAGTCCGAAACAAAGTCCGTGGTACGTTTTGGGGGTTGCGTCAACCTGACTTTGTTTTCTAAACCTCGTACGAGGGCGAATCGACTTTTAAATGTACGGGTTATCGGAAATGAAAAGTCGACTTCGTTTTCTAAACCTCAGCTTAAGGTTAGATAGACGGTACACATAATCTCAGATTATCTGTATCACTAGTAATAGTTTGGTTTAGTTAGCAGACATCACAAGCTACAGGTTCTAAGGTTGTTTCTAGAACACCTGAGGTGTGAATATTTAAGACGGGGACTTACTGATTGAGAGGGAGAGACCGGTACAGACCAAATTTACGCCACACCCAGATTGTAAGAAACCTTGTTCCTAAGACAATCTTATTAATTCTCTCTACGCTGTATAATTAGATCCAGAGATTAGGTTCTACTATTAGTCTAAGGTTGCCAACTTAGCCTAACCAAAGTAGCACCTCTCACGTGGTTTCGGAGCCTTAGAACAGCTAGACGAGACGAAGATGTCTAACCGAGCAGGAGAGAGACTACAAGAGGAAGTTGATGGTCGACCAGAGGGGGCGCCTTCTGGGCCGACACAACCGACGTCGACAGATGGTGGAAGACATGCAATGCGAGAAGGATCGAGTCCCACGATGGAGCCTATGTCGGTACACGTCACCGAGATGCTACAACGACTAAGTAACCGAGTTGACACTTTTTCGATTGAGCTATCTCAACTGCGTGACCACGTCGACAACGGTTTCAGACATTTTGAAGGACGGGTGAACAGAAGCCGAGAGACGGAGAATTTTCTTCGAGGAGAACAATTGAGATCGGAGAGGACGCGAGAGATGCCGAGCATGATGCCGAACGATGCCAAACCAGCCAAGATCAAGAGCATCGCTACGACTAACATCGACGAGCTGAGAAACTGGTTCCGACATGCACGAGGGTATCTACGGTATCACAGCGTTAACCCTGAAGAGCAAAGAGGAGTGTACTGGGTATCTGGCTTTCTGGAAGGCCCACTATCGAAGTGGTGGTACTCCCAAGTTGCGCAGACTGGAGATGAGGTCGGTGGAGGATTTTCCGGAGTTTCTGAGATGGAGAAATCCTTAATTCAGGAATTCTGCGGAAGAACACCGGCGGAACAAGCGAGATTGAATTTGGACAAGGCGCGACAGAAAACCACGGTCTTGAAGTATGCAAATTACTTTCGAGAACAATTATTGGAGCTTCCTCACCGTCATGAAGAAGATAACGAACATGACTTCCAGCGCGGTCTGAGACCCTCGATTCATAAAGAGGTTGCCCTGAAAAACCCTGAGACCCTACACGAGGCGATTCAAGCAGCTCTGCGAGCGGAGGCAGCGGAGACCAAGATTGAAACGACCCAACGTTCGACATGCCGATTGAACGCCATCGAAGAAGACAGCGACTTTTTAGAGGCAGCGGAGGAGATCGACAGTGAGTCGGAGGAAGATTCGCATGGCGCGACCGAAGAAAAGCCGCGGGAGCTGTACGAGATTAGACGCCTCACTCTAGAAGAGGTCGACAGATTTAAGAAGGAGGGCAAGTGCTTCATTTGCCACAAGAAGGGACACATCGCTATCGACTGCCCAGAGAGAAAGAACAAGAAGAACGAGGAAATCCCGGCCGGGAAAGTGAGACCTCAGTCGGCAGCTCGCGGCAAGCTGCAGGATGAGGTTTCGTCTCCTACAACGACTCAGGAAGAGACCAAGACAGAAGAAATACGAAACCCGTTACCTCAAACGACATTGAGGCTAGTCTTTAGGAGCAAGGACTTTAGTGACTGGATGATGAATAGGGAGTATTTCCTCAAGTGCTCTCAGACCTACGGACCTTTCGACTTAGATGGAGGTAGCGATAATGACGGCCTTAATTCTCAAGTGGCGGAGGATTTTTGCTGTCCGGCGCGCCCATTTCAGGAGAGAGATTTACAGAAGTACCGGAGAATTTGGCTAAATGCGCCATTTAATGAATTAGAAGATTTTTTGGGCCATTATTTGCGGAGTAAACTGCTTCATCCCCACCTGAGAGCGGTTATAGTGGTTCCAAAATGGAGGGCAAAACCATGGTTCAAGATGCTGCGAAACTTCCGACTTGTCGACGAGTTGGCGGCGAAAGAACATGTGTTTACCTGCCCTACGAATGACGGAATAGAAGGAAGAAGGCGAGATGTTGGACCGACGAGATGGACGACGCAAGTCTACGTCGACGACACCGGTCGAGTTCAATTTTTGCCTCAAAACCTACAAAAACCCCCGAAGACCTACTAGACTCACTCGACGACTCTAATTACCGATGGCCGACGAGTGTTACTAACGAAAGAATATATTGGCATGGTATGGTTTCTTGGTGGCAAACAGGAGATTGAAGACGCGACCCCGGAATGCACAGCAGTGCGAGCTCTTACGGAGACAACTGGATTTAAGGTGAGCGAAACAAATCTACGCCTTTTAGGGACGGAGTCTTCCGGACAGAATAAGCGCTACGTGTATATCGCTCGCGTTCGACCCGGATCGATACCGGACGCTACGTCAACTTCTCGGGCAGTATGGGCTACCTGGAAGGAATTAATTTCGGCACGGCGTACGGGTTATCTAGTTCGTGGAGATCAGCAATTCCCTCTTCGTTACGAGACTTTTGGGAAACCGATCGACGGGTGGATGAACAAGAGCGTCCGACTAGAGACAGTGTTCCTGCGACGCTGCATGTATCCACAACCAAGTCTGGAACAAGTCTGTTTGTGTTGGGAGGCACCTTACGCGGACATCGATGCCGTATTTTGGTTGACTCTGGCGCTTCGGAAAATTTCTGCAAGGCTAAGTGGGTACGGGAGCATCACATTCGGACGGTTACTGGAGAGAAATACCGGATAAAATTGGCGGATGGTAGTACAACTACGACTCGCCATCATCCTCGGTCAACCTTGGTTACAAGCCGTCAACCCGGATATAGATTGGTCTACTAAAACGATTCGCGACCGTAAAACTGGCGAACCTATGGTGTCCGGCGACGAGTACACCGTACCTGTGGCAGTACATCAGTTGGAGGCGGATGCGATGGCAAAGCTGCTTAGACAACAACCAGCAGACCCCTTCGTGATTGGACTACGAGAAGTACAAGACGCGGTCGACGACATCAATACTGATCAACAACCTGAGTGGACGACTTCGTTACGAGATTCCCTAAATGAGTTTACGGACATCATCAAGGAGCCTGCCGGTATACCGCCAACTCGCGAGTGTGACTTTGAAATTAATTTGGAGTGCGATGAACCACCTAAGGAGCGAACGTACCGTATGTCACCAGCAAAACTCCGGGAGGTTCAGGTACAGTTACAAGACTTACTCGCAAAAGGCTGGATTCGTCCGTCTAAATCTCCGTACGGTGCCTCGATTCTATTTGTACGCAAGAAGGATGGTACCATGCGTATGTGCGTAGACTATCGGAAACTCAATGACCTTACGAGGAAAGACCGAACACCGTTACCCCGGATTGATGAACTACTCGACTCGCTATATGGGGCTCATTATTTCTGCACGCTAGACCTTTATAAATGCTATCATCAAGTTCGAGTTAAGGAGCGCGACATACATAAGACAGCATTCCGAATTCATTACGGATTGTTCGAGTACTGCGTTCTACCCTTTGGACTTTGTAACGCCCCAGCTGGATTCCAAGCGATGATGAATCGAGTTTTGGCCGCGTATCCTGGCAAATTCTGCGTGGTATATTTGGACGACGTGCAGATCTATAGTAAGACGGCCGACGAACACCTCGAGCATATTCGACTCGTGTTACGAGAGCTGCAGCGACACCATTTGCATATCAAACTCTCTAAGTGTTACTTTGGACGATCGAGCGTCAATTTCCTTGGGCATGTGGTGGAAGCTGGACAGATCCGAATGGACCCCGACAAGGTGGAGGCGGTACAAAATTGGCCCCGGCCGAAATCTGTGACAGAAGTACGTGGATTTTTGGGACTTGCTGGATATTACCGGAGGTTTATCAACCAATTCGGAACCCTAGCAACCCCATTAACTGATATGACCAAGAAGACACCGGAATTTCGCTGGACCCCTCAAGCCGAGTTTGCATTCGAGCAAATTAAAGGCGCGATGGTACGTGCACCAGTCATGGTAATTGAAATTGAAATTGTTTACAACATGTGCCGGCACACTGGACCGACTGCTGTCTCACGGGCCACTCTACTTCGCCATACATGACTTATTAGCAAGTTGGGCCCGGGTCTCTCCGACCAGGTACATTTCTTATCGACACACCTATCTGCAATGTGTGTCGACGTTCCTCGGGAGTTTAAAAACTGTAAGCAACCGCAGTAATTGCCACAGTCCCCCCGCCTAAGCAGTAACAACGTAATAATTTTGTAATCAAGAAAAACAGATCTAAAAATAAATCCACTTGTCGAGAAATGCAAAACTAAACTGTTGCTCGACCTTCACGATGCACGGCCCGCTCCCACCGAACCGGGGTGTCGACCGGCCTAGGCCGGTCGGCGTTCGGGAGGGACGACGGGCCAACCTAATCTAGCTCCCGCGTGACTTCGGTCTTGCCGAAGGTAGGAGGGGAAAGGCTGGCAAAAAAACCCTCCTCGCGCGGTCGCTCGTCGATCCCGCCGCCCCATCCCGTAAACCCGCCCCAAGGTCTTGCCGCGTCCACCGACGCGGCGGTCCTCCTTGTCGAGGTCCCCCGTCACCTCGAGGGCAGGTGGGGGGGACCGAGACACACACACATAGAAAAAATGGGCGCTCATGCCTCCGCACCTGAATTTTCCCCGCTCATTTCCTCGGTTTTTTCTCTGTTTGGTACCCGGGTACCTGTCGGTTTTCCGGCCTGTGGCCGTACCCTCCCCCCTCTGATCGCGCGTCCACCGAGCAGCATGTTCTTGAGCGGGGGCCTCCGCGCTCACCCGGGCCCACGCTCAAGGAATCCTAGGATTATGAAGGTCTGTCGGGGTAGTGGGTGTCGAAGAGGGGGGGGGGGGCAGGTCACCGTAGCCGGATCCGGCGGGCCGCGGGCGCCCGGAATTAGACAAAACCCTCCGTGCCGGGTTTTCCGGCGGCGCCGACCCAAAGGGTCGTCGCCGCCAGATCGCGTCGCTCCTCCCGTCGCGACCGTCCTCCTTGCCGCCCCAGCTAACTCCTCCCCCCGGGAGATGACGCTAGACGACGTAGCGGCTCGCTAGTGAGCGCCCTACCCTTGTGTTGCTCCCCAACTAGCTCGACGCCGGGTACGGACATTGTTTTTAATATCCGAAAAAAGCCCTCCGTACATGGCTCTCCGGCGGCGGCTAATCCTGAGGATCGCCGTCGCCTCATATAGCCGCTCCTCCGTCTGCGACTAGCAACCGGCATGTACCATGTCTTGCCTCACCCCTCGGCAAGGTTTGACTGGCACATGGCTAGTCGACGGCTAGCGAGCGCCCTTTCCTAGCGCTGCTTCCCGGCTGGCCTCCACCAGCTCCAACACCCGCCTCCCACCGCTGATCCGGCCGTACCCTCCTCGCCATCAAACGCTGCCGTAGTACAGGCCCCACCCCTCAAAGTAAGGTTGTATTCAGGAGTATCTGTACGCGAAAAACAAATCGGACGGGCCGAGCGGGAGATCTTGGCGCCGGTAACGCACAGAAATAATTTTTTTTAAAAGCCCTTTGTACATGGCTTTCCCGACCGCAGATGATCACGCGGATCGAGCTGTCGGCCCTCTTAGCCCCCTACCGTGCCAGGCCTAACACGGCTACGGGGTTTCCAGCGCCCACCACGGGGAGGTGAGGGGATGCCGACGGGCATGCGAGCGCACCCCCCTCCGGGGCCGCCGCCGCTGCGCCGGCGGCGGGCGCCTAGTCCTGGTAATCTCTGACACTTCTCCTAATGCAAGGTACACATTGTACACAGATGCTTCTGGATTTGCAGTAGGAGCTGTGCTGTAACAAGACCAAGGTATTGGATTACAACCTGTTGCGTACCATGCTCGAAAGATGAACAAGCATGAGGTACACTACCCTGTCCACGAACAAGAGCTATTGGCAGTTCGCGACGCTCTACTGAAATTCCGTTGCTACTTAGATGGCGCGGCGGGATTTACGGTAATTACGGACCACGACACGTTGCGACACTTCTTTCGGCAGCGCGATTTGTCTACTCGACAGGTGCGATGGCTTCAAGTTTTAGCACCTTATCAACGACAGATGGACATCGTGTACAAGAAGGGAGCAGTCAATCATGCAGACGCTCTGTCTCGCCGACTTGACATGAAGGACTCATTACAGAAGCTGCAATTGTTACGCGATTGGACCAACGACGAAGCAGAATGCGAGATACACGCGCAGATTTTTTCCTTGGAATCCCGGTTACATCCTGACTCTGGACTTCATTCGGAAATCAAAAACGCTTATGACTCGGATAAATACCTGCTTACCCGGAAATCTCTGCCTACCTCGCTGGTACGTCAATCTAATGGACTCTTGTACGCCTACGGGACAAGACTTTATGTGCCGAACGTCTCTACATTGCGATCAAGAGTATTGTACGAACTACACGACGCACCGACCGCGGGACATCTTGGTATTATTCGACTATTGGCAGCAGTGACCCGGACGTTTTGGTGGCCTAACATGAAGCGGACAGTACAACACTATTTACGTAGTTGCGTTACCTGTCAACGCAACAAGGCAGCGCGACTCAAGCCTTATGGACTCCTTCAATCGCACGAGGTACCGACCAGGCCCTTTGAGCACGTATCGCTTGACCTGATTACGGACCTTCTTGAGTGCGATGGGTATGATGTTGTGGTGGTATTCGTCTGTATGCTTACGAAACGGACGATTGTCGAGCCAATTACGAAAACGATTACAACGGAACAATTAGCAAAAGTTATGCACCGCGCTGTTTTTCGGCATTTTGGCTTACCACGGAAATTAATATCCGATCGAGATCCCCGGTTTATGAGCGACTTCTGGCAAACCCTATTTAGGGCTGTTGGCACCAAGCTTAATATTTCTACGAGCTATCATCCCCAGACAGATGGCCAAACTGAACGAGTAAACCAAACATGGGAGCAAGTCATACGATGCTATGTGCACCCCTTGCACGACGACTGGGTTCAACACCTTACCAACGTGGAGTTTGCGATCAACGCAGCGGTTTCTACGACAACGACTATGTCTCCATTTAAGGCGACGCTGGGATTCGAGCCGACATCTCCAACGACGGCTACATTTGAAGATAACGAGCCTAGCCGTACTTTACCGGAGCAAGTAAAGATTCTGGTCGAGATGCACAGATTTGCCCACGACTGCGTCAAAGCAGCCCAGGCACACATGCAAGATGCTGCAAATCGGCACCGGTTACCAGTACCTTTTACAGTTGGTGACAAAGTTAAGCTCAAGGCGACAAATCTACGGTTTGTACAACAGCCATGTTCTAAACTACGCGACCGCTACATTGGACCATTTCTCATTACGGAGGAAGTTTCCCCGGTTGCATTTCGGCTTAAGCTACCCCATGGAGTACGGATTCACGATGTTGTACACGCCAGTCTACTGGAGAAATGGAATTCAGAAACAAAATAGGCTAACAGTGCGCATCCAATTCCGATTGTGCACGATGCGAAGCGATTTGAAGTCGACCAAGTACTCGACGTGGCTTTCAACTCCAACGGCACGGGACTTTTATTTAAGGCCCGCTGGGCAGCACCATTCAACGTACCTAGCGAGGACACTTGGGAACCCATGCGAGGAGTCAACCACTTAAGCATCTTTTCCGAATTTCTTCGAACGGATGTTTATCGAGAATTATCTGGCACCCCTGACTTTGTCAGATTTCGCAATCGCTGGCATGCAAGAACCCCCAAGAAGCCAAGACCTTGAGTATTGCACAGCGAGGACGCTGGTGCTTAAGGAGGGGAGAGTGTCATATCCTAGCCATTTAGCTAAGTGCTAGTATCTGACATTATTTATTTCCGCTAAATGGTACCTGCATCTTAGCGATATTCAGTGACCCTTTTATTGTCATCACGGCAGTACAATTGTATCGCCGTATTTTCCCTCGACAGTACAAAGTTACTAGCAGTATCTCTTCTAGATAATTCTTTTCTAGATAGTTCTAAGAGCTTGTGCGATAAGGTTAGATAGACGGTACAGATAATCTTAGATAATCTGTATCACTAGTAATAGTTTGGTTTAGTTAGCAGACAGCACAAGCTACAGGTTCTAAGGTTGTTTCTAGAACACCTGAGGTGTGGATATTTAAGACGGGGACCTACTGGTTGAGAGGGAGAGACCGGTACGGACCAGATTTACGCCACACCCAGATTGTAAGAAACCTTGTTCCTAAGACAATCTTATTAATTCTCTCTACGCTGTATAATTAGATCCAAAGATTAGGTTCTACTATTAGTCTAAGGTTGCCAACTTAGCCTAACCAAAGTAGCACCTCACAAAAGCACTGTGGCTCGGAAGCACTAAGGTGAGGGAAAGGTATCGATTTTAGTGCGTTGTTAACGATATTATCATCGTAGGCTAGCGGGAGGGGACGAGGGGTGCTAGACTGGTCCTTACTTTGGGACAGAGCGGGACGATCGTACCGGTACGGATCGTCTGCGTGAGTCGGTAAGTCAGCGGCCCGTCCCGGGTCAGTGGTTGACTTGGGGGCGGCGAGGATCAGAGGCGTCCGGAGTCGTCTGACATGTGAGGGTTCCAAAGCCGTGCCCAAGTCTTGGGCGGCTGGGGGTGGTGGGGGCACAGTGTTGAGTGGAGCGAGCGGATGTCCCGCGTGGTAGCTCCGGGGGTTGTAGGGGTCCGCGGTGGGCGCATTTGCGGGCCGATCCCGCAATGGCATATGTATGTGCGTGGGAGGGTGGTTAGAGTTTGAAGACATATTGACCAAGTTGGGTTTTAAAGTATGGTATGTAGTGGAGGGTTCCGAAGCCGTGCCCAAGTCTTGGGGGGCTGGGGGTGGTTGGAGTACAGAGATGAGTGGAGCGAGCGGACGTCCCGCGTGATGGCTCCGGAGGTTGTGGTGGTCCACGTTGGGCACATGCGCGGGCCGATCCCGCAATAGGATATGTCTGTATGTGGGCTGGTGGTTAGTGTTGGAGGACACATTGACCACGTTGGGTTTTAAAGTCGGGTTTGTAGTGTGGTCTCGAGTGGGTTGCGTGTGTTGGCGGCACACGACCATGTCTAATGGGACCTGGGCTTGGTGGATGTTGGCGTCGGACGTGAACATCCGGACGCTCCGAGGGGCGCGGTGTGGTGCGCCGGTCCCGAGGAGGGGGGTTTTCTGTAAGCGATAGCGGATTGTGAGGGTCCGCTGTATTGTGGCTGGTATGTATTTTGATTTCAAAGTGGGTGGCGCGAGGGCTGTCGGGAGGACATGATTCGAATTTTGGAAAGCTGCGCCTTGCTGTGTGTACCGTCTGGTGTCGCTACGGATCCACTGACCTGGGTGAGCTAGGCTCGGGTGGGAAGAGGTGGACGGTGTATATTGTTCAACGAGCCCTATGTCCACCAGTCTGGCGCTCAATGGGAGGCCATGCCAAGAGCGAAGACGGTCGGCGTTGCTCATTAGAGCTACCGACCCATCCCCGCTATGTGGGTGAGTAGTACTTTAGTAGTACTTTGGATCTATTCACTGTCTTTAGTGACGGTAGGATGCGTTTTTTAAAGTCTCGCACATCTCTAATGTGTGCATCAAATCGTTACCTTGACGACGAGGCAAATATCTGCTCTTCATGACGCACTTCAGTGATGACGACATTCCACTTGTCTTGCACCGGTTGAACGAGGTACACAGAACAATGGCGTTACAAGAATTCTTGGAGACGCCCCAATGGCACAAATTTGCCAAGACTCTGGCGGACATCGACTTCATGCACGCTCACCCAGCGCGCATTCCTGAGTCCCAGTAAGTGCTTCAATAAAGGAGCTTAGACCACGGAGGTCTGCCTCGCGGCGGCCTCAAGGATCTGTCAAGAGGGGGAGGGTACGAGTGTGACAAGTACAATCTTGCAACAATATATTGCAAGACATTGTGTAGGTACTCGTTACTAATTCCAATTCGTGCTTTTCCAACGGACGGACGTACAACGTGGGTACGTCGCTACTGCAATATTCACAAGGGTTCTGATGCGTACTATACGACCAATACCTCCCTTTACGTACAAGTACGCACAAATAATCTAACTAGCCAGACGACGCGCCTAAGTGAGGTTTCCGATGCAAAATGAGCCGCGTCGTGATTCTCCATGCTAGTCGAGTTGCGTCTCTAGACAACTGAAATTGAAATTGAAATTGTTCACAACATGTGTCGGCAAACTGGACCGACTGCTGTCTCTCGGGCCACTCTACTTCGCCATTCAGGACTTATTAGCAAGTTGGGCCCCGGTCTCTTCGACCAGGTACACCTATCGACACACCTAGCTTCACTGTGTGTCGACGTTCCTCGGGAGTTAAAAACTGTAAGCAACCGCAGTAATTGCCACAGTCCCCCCGCCTAAGCAGTAACAACGTAGTAATTTTGTAATCAAGAAAAACAGATCTAAAAATAAATCCACTTGTCGAGAAATGCAAAACTAAACTGCTGCTCGACCTTCACGATGCACGGCCCGCTCCCACCGAACCGGGGTGCCGACCGGCCGAGGCCGGTCGGCGTTCGGGAGGGACGACGGGCCAACCTAATCTAGCTCCCGCGTGACTTCGATCTTGCCGAAGATAGGAGGGGAAAGGCTGGCAAAAAACCCCTCCTCGCGCGGTCGCTCGTCGATCCCGCCGCCCCATCCCGTAAGCCCCACCAAGGTCGCCGCCGCATCCGCCGACGCGACGGTCCTCCTTGTCGAGGTCCCCCGTCACCTCGAGGGCAGGTGGGGGGGACCGAGACACACATACATAGAAAAAATGGGCGCTCATGCCTCCGCACCTGAATTCTCCCCGCTCATTTCCCCGGTTTTTTCTCTGTCCGGTACCCGGGTACCTGTCAAGTAGTCCGGCATGCGTCCGTACCCTCCCCCCTCTGATCGCGCGTCCACTTAGTAGACTTTGTTGAGGTTGGGGCCTCCGCGCTCACCCGGGCCCCCCCGCAAGGGTCTCGTCTATCCGGTAGTGGGTATCGAGGAGGGGGGGGGGGGGGGGCAGGTCACCGTAGCCGGATCCGTCGGGCCGCGGGTGCACGGAAATTAGTCAAAACGCCCCGTACGGGGTTTTCCGGCGGCGCCGACCCGGAGGGTCGTCGTCGCCAGATCGTGTCGCTCCTTCCGTCGCGACTGGCCTCCTTGGCGCCTAAGCCTATTCCTCCCCCCTCGGGAGATGTATCATGTCGGCGTGGCGGCTCGCTAGTAAGCGCCCTACCCTGGCGCTGCTCCCCAACTAGCTCGACGCCGGGTACGGACATTAGTTTGATTTTCCAAAAAGCCCTCCATACATGGCTTTCTGGCGGCGGCTGATCCCGAGGATCGCCGCCGCCTCACAGAGCCGCTCCTCCGCCTGCGACCGGCCACCGGCCTGTGCCATGTCTTGCCTCCCCCTTGGGAAGTGTCGACTGGCACAGGGCTAGTCGGCGGCTAGCGAGCGCCCTTTCCCGGCGCTGCTTCCCGGCTGGCCACCACGAGCTCATGCACCCGCCTCCCACCGCTGATCCGGCCGTACTCTCCTCGCAATCAAACGCTCCTAAAGTACAGGTCCCACCCCCTCGAGGTAGGGCTGTATTCAGTAGTATGTGTATGAGAAAACATATCGGACGGGCCGAGCGGGAGATCTTGGTGCCGGTATTGCACAGAAATTATTTTTTCAAAAGCCCTTTGTACAAGGCTTTCCCGACAGTTGATGATCCCGCGGATCGAGCTGTCGGCCCTCTTAGCCCCCTACCGTGCCAGGCCTAACACGGCTACGGGGTTTCCAGCGCCCACCACGGGGAGGTGAGGGGATGCCGACGGGCCTGCGAGCGCACCCCCCTCCGGGGCCGCCGCCGCTGCGCCGCCGGCGGGCGCTTTTTCTAGACAATTGACGACGGTTGGTGAGCTACAACGCCTGACACGTAAGCGAGACAAGCATGCGTAAGCTATATGGGCAGAAACCTATTTAAGCCCAGTGCAATAGAGGGAGGTGACAGAACCACTTAACAATTCCATTGTTCTCTTACAAACATATATCGCTTAAGTACAAGCTGTAAGACATCTCCTCATCTTCTCCCATCTGCACCATCACACTGTCTTCAAGGAGCAACAGAAAAGAAAAGATCAGATTTGTGCTAGCAATTAGCTGAAGAGGGCTAATCGCCACATGTAGATGGCGGCTCTAATTCGTCATTAGAGCAACCTTGCCACCATCATTGCTTCTTAGATGGCGCACTCATCGCTGCCCTGCCTTTCAACTCCGGGCAAAGGAAAAGACGGTGTCCCTTCTTGTGGCACTTACGCTTACGTAAGTATAGTCTTACGTAAGTAGAGTCTCTCCTCGATATGACGCATACGCTCTTCTGAAGTCAAAGCTCCAGCGATGGCAATGAAGTCAATTCGGCCAGTGATTAGAGAAGGTCGTCCACGACCACCTTGACCTCCTCCACGACCTCGACCACGTCTAGCACCGGTATTGCGCTTCCAGACTTTAAAGGCGCCAACTAAGGGGTCCTCATCGGTGCGCTTCTTGGTAGATTGTTTGCCTCCAAGTGTTGTCGACGGGCCAGCTATTGACTTCACACCTCCTTGATGGGGCGAGTTAGTAACGAAGTCGTTGAGGAAGTTTTGTAGCTTTACGAAATTGGAAATTAAACACAACATGTGCCGGCAAGCTTGACCGACTGCTGTCTCTCGGGCCACTCTACTTCGCCATTCAGGACTTATTAGCAAGTTGGGCCCCGGTCTCTTCGACCAGGTACACCTATCGACACACCTAGCTTCACTGTGTGTCGACGTTCCTCGGGAGTTAAAAAACTGTAAGCAACCGCAGTAATTGCCACAGTCCCCCCGCCTAAGCAGTAACAACGTAGTAATTTTGTAATCAAGAAAAACATATCCAAAAATAAATCCACTTGTCAAGAAATGCAAAACTAAACTGCTGCTCGACCTTCACGATGCTCGGCTCGCTCCCACCGAACCGGGGTGCCGGCCGGCCTAGGCCGGTCGGCGTTCGGGAGGGACGACGGGCCAACCTAATCTAGCTCCCGCGTGACTTCGGTCTTGCCGAAGGTAGGAGGGGAAAGGCTAGCACAAAAACCCCTCCTCGCGCGGTCGCTCGTCGATCCCGCCGCCCCATCCCGTAAGCCCCGCCAAGGTCGCCGCCGCATCCGCCGACGCGACGGTCCTCCTTGTCGAGGTCCCCCGTCACCTCGAGGGCAGGTGGGGGGAACCGAGACACACATACATAGAAAAAATGGGCGCTCATGCCTCCGCGCCTGAATTTTCCCCGCTCATTTCCTCGGTTTTTCTCTGTCTGGTACCCGGGTACTTGCCGGTTAGTCCGGCTTGTGGCCGTTCTCTCCCCCCTCTGATCGCGCGTCCACCGAGCAGCCTTTGCTTGAGCGGGGGCCTCCGCGCTCACCCGGGCCCACGCTCAAGGAATCCTAGGATTATGAAGGTTTGTCGGGGCAGTGGGTGTAGAAGAGGGGGGGGGGTGTCACCGTAGCCGAATCCGGCGGCCGCGGGCGCCCGGAAATTAAACAAAACCCTCCGTGCCGGGTTTTCCGGCGGCGCCGACCCAAAGGGTCGTCGCCGCCAGATCGTGTCGCTCCTCCCGTCGCGACCGTCCTCCTTGCCGCCCAAGCTAACTCCCCCCCCCGGGAGATGAGGCTTGTCAACGTAGCGGCTCGCTAGTGAGCGCCCTACCATGGTGCTGCTCCCCAACTAGCTCGACGCCGGGTACGGACATTGTTTTAGTGTCCGAAAAAAGCCCTCCGTACATGGCTCTCCGGCGGTGGCTGATCATGAGGATCGCCGCCGCCTCACATAGCCGCTCCCCCGCCTGCGACTGGCCACCGGCCTGTGCCATGTCTTGCCTCACCCCGGCGCCCGCCGGCGGCGCAGCGGCGGCGGCCCCGGAGGGGGGTGCGCTCGCAGGCCCGTCGGCACCTACCTCTACCTCCACGCGGTGGGCGCTGGTAACCCCATAGCCGTGCCAGGCCTGGCACGGTAGGGGGCTGAACGAGGTACCGACAGCTGCGATCCGCGGGATCAACAGCTGTCGGGAAGCCCTGTACGGAGGGTTTTGGAAAACATAATATCCGTACACCGGCACAGGGATCTCCCGCTCGGCCAGTCCGATATGTTTTTTCCGCGACTAAAAACTCACAGATACTCTCCCGACGATGGGGCGGGGGCGGCGTTTGCGAAATATTTTTTGGCGAAGAGGGGTACGGACGGATCAGCGGTGGGACGAGGGTGTTGGAGCTGGCGGCGGACAGCTGGGAAGCAGCGCTAGGGCACGGCGCTCGCTAGCAGCCACCAGTCATGCGAAACCTTCTGGTTTCCCTTGGGGGAGAGGCCCGAAGACACGCAGGACGGAGGCGAGTCGCAGCCGGAGGAGCGGCACGGTCTGGCGGCGGAGGTCGGGAGGATCATCCGCCGCCGGAAAAACCCGGTACGGGGGGTTTTTGGTTAAATATTCCCGTACCCACCATCTTTTGAGGATAGCCGATCCCTGGGCATTGTCCGTTCCCCCTCCCCTAGTCGGTACCCGGTTATCGACAGGCTGCCTCAGGCAGTGTGCCCCGGGTTATCGCAACAGCACACTGCTCGTATAGGCGGCCCCTTAACAACGTAAATCACCGGGGGAGACAAGTGCGGCCAGCACAGCGCGATCAGATGGGTGGTGGAACCAGACGGCAAACGGACAGGGGACAGGAGACATCTGGCTCGGAGGCAGGAGAGCCAGCCGAACACCGTCTGCAGCCTCGCTTTTTCTCCTCCCAGCCCCCGCGGGGGGGGAGAAGGCTAGACTAGGTGGAGGGTCGCGCCGAGAAGAGCGACCACTATCTCCGATATCTCGGACGGGGTCGAGCAAGGATCGAGACGAGTCCGACGACGACCTGCGCGAGGGGGGTTTTCCACCTGCCTTTCCCCCTACCTCCGGCACGACCGGAGTCGCACAGGAGCCGAGGTCAGGCAGGTTCGACTCGACCAGCTCAAGCTGACCAGCCTTGCTGATCGGCAACCCCGCCGCGGCTGGAGCAGGCCACGTATCGTGGAGAATAGCGACATTTTTTATTTCATATTGTATCCAGGAAAAAAAAAATTAGTATAGGTCAGAAAATAGTAAATACTTGGATACTGGTACGGGTATGTTTTAGACGATATCGTTACTGCCATTGGAGAGGTTGGGATTAGTGGTTCACGGTCTACCTCACGCTACTAAGTCCTGTATTGCATGGCAAAAGGGGGGGCCCAGAGACTCCAGCCGGTTTACCGGTATTGGAGTAAAATATTTCAATATTTCAATTTCAATTGCCTCACCCCTCGGCAAGGTTCGATTGGCACATGGCTGGTCGACGGCTAGCGAGCGCCCTTTCCTAGCGCTGCTTCCCAGCTCGCCACCACCAGCTCCAACACCCGCCTCCCACCGCTGATCCGGCCGTACCCTCCTCACCATCAAAAGCTGTCGTAGTACAGGCCCCACCCCTCAAAGCAAGGCTGTATTTGGGAGTCTCTGTATGCAAAAAAACATATCGGACGGGCCGAGCGGGAGATCTTGGTGCCGGTAACGCACAGAAATTATTTTTTCAAAAGCCCTCTGTATAGGGCTTTCCCGACAGCAGATGATCATGCGGATCGAGCTGTCGGCCCTCTTAGCCCCCTACCGTGCCAAGCCTGGCACGGCTACGGGGTTTCCAGCGCCCACCACGGGGAGGTGAGGAGATGCCGACGGGCCTGCGAGCGCACCCCCCTCCGGGGCCGCCGCCGCTACGCCGCCGGCGGGCGCCGCTTTACGAGTTTAAGCTTGTAACCCTTCTATGAACGATGAGACGTGGCTTGGGTTTGTAGGTCAAAGTTAGCCAGTCCATTGATGAAACGAACACAGTGAAGGTCGGTTGTGAGCTGTTCACGAGACCTCCGTAATAAGTCATAGAACTACTGGGTGTAGACGGCGTAACTC
Source organism: Tetraselmis chui (assembly GCA_026401115.1). Taxonomy (NCBI): domain Eukaryota; kingdom Viridiplantae; phylum Chlorophyta; class Chlorodendrophyceae; order Chlorodendrales; family Chlorodendraceae; genus Tetraselmis; species Tetraselmis chui. The sequence goes on from JAPMLY010001017.1 coordinate 64,530, forward strand.
ATGTTACCCTGCGTAATGCTGAGCAGGGCGTTAATTGCGTCGTCTTGAATGTTGGGGAGCATGGACGTCTTCCGAAGCTACTCGATAAGCAAGTCAAACGTAGCTTGAATAGCAGCATGCTGTTTTGCGGTTCAACCACTAGTTGTTCATGGGTCCAGAAAACTGTGAAGTAACACATATCACTGCGTCGTAAGAATCAGCAGTAATTCCAAGCAAGACAAAACGTTGTGGTTGCGCCTAGAGCTAGTCTTCAAGTTCACGAGGCTCACGACCAAACTGAAATTTCGACTTAATCGCAGCCTTGCGCTGAGTCTCAGTAAGGGTAACGGGCGGACCAACAAAGTTGATTGTCGGAACTGGGGTTTCCATGCGTAAATCAGTCGGAGTCTGTCCACATAACTGATTGATGTAGCCACGAATAAGCATCCAGACAAGACCAGAGTCGACATACGTAAACCGAGGGTACATCAAGATTTATTTCGGGATTGACGTGTCATCATAACACAGAACTTGGTGTGTATAAACATCACGACGAAAAATATGCCATTGAGTCACGTAACCAAAGTGAAGTAACTCATGTTTACGCTTCATAGCTGGAAGTTAACCATCTTTAGCCGGCGTAAGTAAAAGACCACCAATATCAATTGTCTCCGGTACGACGAAAGAACCATCATGATTAGTAGTCGACTGGTCAGTAACAGCTCGCTCGAGCTGAGCAGGTGTGCGTAAACGAGTCGTCACATAGGGAACTATAACATAAGCCGAGACGCGAACCGGTGCGTCACTCAGCAAGGTTAAGTCATCATGAGTCAAACTAACTAATGCCAATTTCCTCATGCATGTAACTTACGAAATGTAGCATCTACATGCTCTTCGTTAGATGAAATCGAACCTGCTGGGAACCAAGTTTTACCCGAACTAGGCTCACGTTGTAACACGAGCTTAATGTCGGTAAGCTTAAATCCGCCAACATGAAGCACGACCACCACGTACCGACCAGGTCTAACAGAAGCCATTTCGAATCAATCAAGCAACGTCGAGCGAATCATGCGGTAGCGAAAAACGTGCGTCGACCAAATAAGAGCTCCTCAACCAGTGTGGCGGTTAGCCGTCGGAAAGCTAACAGCAGACACAAATCTATTCTTTTCTGTTCTGTCGCTGCTCAATTGCTAGGTGGAAGTGCAGATGGAGAGAGATAAAAATATGTCTCACAATTGGTACTTTAGCAATATATTGTAATTGAACAAAGGGAATTGCTAAAGGGTTATGTCACCTATCTCTACTGCACTTTGCTTACATAGATTTCCGCCCATATAGCTTACTCCTCCTTACATTGGCTTACGTGTCAAACGTTAGGGGTTTCCAACCTTCGTCAACCGTCTTAGTGACGCGCCTCGTCTAGCCTAGGGAATCACATTATGCATTGGAAACCTCACTTGGCGCGTCATCTGGCAATTTAGATTAAATGTGCGTACTGTTTACATATCCCTCCGTAGGACTACTAATGGACACATATGTACGCTAGACTCCGGAGGAGTCCTAGCCCTCCACCTATAGGTGTTCGCTATAGGTGTTCGCAGCTCATTCGCGATGCGATGCGATGGGTTCATATGCACAATATGTTCCTATCGGGTACCGACTTTTGGCGGTACTTGGATAAGGCGTACAACTCCGTTCCGGGAAGTGGCGGTTCTATCCCCCTTCATGCCATTCCGTGTGTACATGGATCAACATGTTATGGGCCCTCCGCCTTTACTGCGGGGTTTACTGGGGCACCGGCCGGAGTTCATGGGATGATGTCCATTAAGGGGGAGTGTTTACATATCCCTCCGTAGGACTACTAATGGACACATATGTACGCTAGACTCCGGGGGAGTCCTGGCCCTCCACCTATAGGTGTTCGCTATAGGTGTTCGCAGCTCATTCGCGATGCGATGCGATGGGTTCATATACACAACATGTTCCTATCGGGTACCGACTTTTGGCGGTACTTGGATAAGGCGTACAACTCCGTTCCGGGAAGCGGCAGTTCTAACCCCCTTCATGCCATTCCGTGTGTACATGGATTAACAGGTTATGGGCCCTCCGCGTTTACGTGGGGTTTACTAGGGCACCGGCCGGAGTTTGTCCATTAATAAGGGGGAGTGTTTACATATCTCTCAGTAGGAGTACCAATGGACAAATTGAAATTGAAATTGAAATTGTTTACAACATTACCAGTAAGAACCGGCTGTCGTCTTTGGGCCCCCCCTTTTGCTATTATGCCATACATGACTTAGAAGCGTGAGGTAGACCGTGAACCACTAATCCCAACCTCTCCAATGGCAGTAACGATATCGTCCTAAACATACCCGTACCAGTATCCAGGTATTTACTATTTTCTAACCTATACTATTTTTTTTTCCTGGATACAGTATGAAATAAAAAATGTCGCTATTCTCCACGATACGCGGCCTGCTCCAGCCGCGGCGGGGTTGCCGATCAGCAAGGCTGGTCAGCATGAGCTGGTCGAGTCGAACCTGCCTGACCTCGGCTCATGTGCGACTCCGGTCGTGCCGGAGGTAGGGGGAAAGGCAGGTGAAAAATCCCCCTCGCGCAAGTCGTTGTCGGACTCGTCTCGATCCTTGCTCGACCCCGTCCGAGATATCGGAGATAGTGGTCGCTATGCTCGGCGCGACCCTCCACCTAGTCTAGCCATCTCCCCCCCCGCGGGGGCTGGGAGGAGAAAAAGCGAGGCTGCAGACGGTGTTCGGCTGTCTCTCCTGCCTTCGAGCTAGATGTCTCATGTCCCCTGTCCGTTTGCCGTCTGTTTCCACCACCCATCTGATCGCGCTGTGCTGGCCGCACTTGTCTCCCCCGGTGATTTACGTTGTTAAGGGGCCGCCTATACGAGCAGTGTGCTGTTGCGATAACCCGGGGCACACTGCTTGAGGCAGCCTGTCGATAACCGGGTACCGACTAGGGGAGGGGGGACGGAGAATGCCCAGGGATCGGCTATCCTCAAAATATGGTGGGTACGGGAATATTTAACCGAAAACCCCCCGTACCGGGTTTTTCCGGCGGCGGATGATCCTCCCGACCTCCGCCGCCAGACCGTGCCGCTCCTCCGGCTGCGACTCGCCTCCGTCCTGCGTATCTTCGGGCCTCTCCCCCAAGGGAGACTAGAAGGTTTCGAAGGACTGGCGGCTGCTAGCGAGCGCCGTGCCCTAGCGCTGCTTCCCAGCTGTCCGCCGCAAGCTCCAACACCCTCGTCCCACCGCTGATCCGTCCGTACCCCTCTTCGCCAAAAAATATTTCGCAAACGCCGCCCCCGCCCCATCGTCGGGAGAGTATCTGCGAGTATTTAGTCGCGGAAAAAACATATCGGACTGGCCGAGCGGGAGATCCCTGTGCCGGTGTACGGATATTATGTTTTCCAAAACCCTCCGTACAGGGCTTTCCGACAGCTGCTGATCCCGCGGATCGCAGCTGTCGGTACCTCGTTCAGCCCCCTACCGTGCCAGGCCTGGCACGGCTATGGGGTTACCAGCGCCCACCGCGTGGAGGTAGAGGTAGGTGCCGACGGGCCTGCGAGCGCACCCCCCTCCGGGGCCGCCGCCGCTGCGCCGCCGGCGGGCGCCCCAATGGACACATATGTACGCTTGACTCCGGGGGAGTCATGGCCCTCCACCTATAGGTGTTCGCTATAGGTGTTCGCAGCTCAGTCGCGATGCGATGCGATGGGTTCATATACACAATATGTTCCTATCGGGTACCGACTTTTGGCGGTACTTGGATAAGGCGTACAACTCCGTTCCGGGAAGCGGCGGTTCTAACCCCCTTCATGCCATTCCGTGTGTACATGGATTAACACGTACATGTACGTACCGGGAGGTATTGGTAGTACAACACGCATCAGAACCCTCGCTAAATTGTAGTAGCGACGTACCCACGTTGTACGTTCTTCCGATGGAAAAGCACGAATTGGATCTAGTAACTAGAACATGTACAATGTCTTGCAATGTACTGCTGCATGATTGTACTCGTCACACTTGCCTGACGGTATGCGTCAACTACACCTTTTTCTGCCGCGCCGAGACATGCGCCCGCTGCCTCACGGATGACCTCAGCGTCGACATACCCTCTCAACAAATTTGTCTGTTCGTGTGCAAGTCCAAAGGGGACCAGCGCCGCGACACCCGTGACGAATTGGTGCTGGCCGTTCCGATAGCAGCCAACCCCATCTTAGCCGACCTCTTTGACTACTATGCCCAGCCTCGAAGGACCTTCTGTGCGACCTACTACACGCGCCCCCCCCTTGGCGCCTTTTGGAGCCTCTCACCTTTGGAAGTCTCCGCCGAGTGGAGAGCCGCCGCGACACTTTCCACTTGACTGGCCCTTGCGCTCCGCACAATCAACAGAGCCGCGCCAGTAGGCTTCAAGAGGACATCGCACATCCTCCGGAAAGGGGCGGCTTCCGCCGCTAGTTGCATCGGCGCCCCCCTTCCCGTCATCAAATACATGGATGGTTGAGTCAAAAGCAGTTCCATGACCGAAGGCAGATACATTGACCCCACCATGACCCCATCACCTTATGCTTAGCGTTTCTTTGGTTGGCTCGCCCCGTCCACCCCGCAACACTAGTATTGGGCTGTGCAAGCCTTTGGCTTTAGGTTACTGGCAAAACGTGCCCTAGGGTAATTGGTCAGAATGATTCAAATATGGAGGTGTGAAGATCCAGCTCCCATGTGAACGGGACAATGACACTAGCGGTTATTGTTACCGTTAATAGCGGCGCGTCGCACCTACATGACAACCACCTTGCCCTGGTAGTCAGACGCAACCAACGACCAAACGACTTCCCCAACGGTCAGCTCTAGCTAGCCCTCGCCTCATAAACCGGAATTAGCCACGAGCCTGACACTCTTTGCATTCGTGCTCATCCAATTTAGGCTTCGCGCGAACCCACCCACCCAACCTTATAATATGCGCTAATCGTCCCCCATGCCCCGCTAGTGGGAGTCTTTTAAACAAATTGTAAGCAATCTTATGTCTCTGGGAAAACGTGCACTAGGGTAAACATGTATTTACCCTAGGGCACGTTCTGTCAAAGATGTCAGCTTGCTTACAATTTGGCCAAAAGACACCCAAAGGCGGACAATTAGCGCAGGATTATCGGGTTGGGTGGGTTCGCGCGAAGCCTAGATTGGCTGAGCGCAAAAGCAGAGAGTGCCTAGACTCGTGGCCAGCTACGGCTTATAAGGTGCGGGCTAGCTAGAGCTGACCGTTGAGGAAGTCGTTGGTCGTTAGTTGCGTCTAACTGCCGAGGCGAGGTGGTTGCCCTGCAGGTGCGACGCGCCTCTAATAACGGTAACAGTAACCGCTAGTGTTATTATCCCGTACACATAGAAGTCGAATATGCAAACCTCTAGATTCAAATCAATATGGCCATTTTCCCTAGGGCACGTGTGACGAGTACAGTCCTGCAACAGTACATTGCATGACATTGTACATGTACTCGTTACGGATTCCAATTCGTGCTTTTCCACAGGACGGACGTATATTCGTGGGTACGTCGCTACTGCAATATTTATAAGGGCACTGATGCTACAGTACGACCAGTACCTCCCGGTACGCACAAATATGCATAATTAATCTAACTAGCCAGATGACGCGCCAGAACGAGCTCTTCGATGCAGAAGGAGCCGCGTCGTGAAACCCAATGCTAGGCAAGCCGCGTCTCGAGGCAGAGAACGACGGTTAGACAGCCCTAACGCCTGACACGTAAGCGTAGCTTGCAGGCGTAACCAATCTGGGCAGAAACCTATTTAAGCCCAGTGCAGTAGAGGGAGGTGACAGAACCGTTTAACAATTCTATTGTTCACTTACAAACATCTACTGCCTAAGTACTGCAGTGAAACATCATTCACCATTGCCTCTCGACAACATCATTTTGCCATCTTGCAACGACAGATCTAGACAGACTAGAACAGATTTGTGCTAGCGTTTAGCTTTCAGAGGCTAACCGCCACACACGTTTCGGAGCTCTTTGGTCGACGCACGCTTTCGTTGCTCATTGACTCGCTCGACGTTGCTTGATTGATTGAGATGGCTTCTCTAGGACCTGGACATTACGTGGTGTTGGTAATCCACGTTGGAGAAACTAAACCGTCGGACTTGAAGCTGGTATTACAACGTGAGCCTCGTTATGGTAAAACTTGGTTCCCAGCTGGCTCTGTCTTACCTAACGAAGAGCCTGTCGACGCTGCTGTTCGAGAGTTACACGAGGAAACCGGTCTCATTCTGACACCGGATGATTTGACGCTGTTGAGTGACGCTCATGTCGTAGTTACGTTACCTCAAGGACGACAGCTTGTTTACGTGTACTCGGCTACAATTCATGTCATGTTTGCTACGAGCAAGTTACGTACGCCTGCTCATGTTGAACAGGCTATAATAGCTCAGTCGACAGTTAATCCGGATGGTACTTACGTCGTCCCGGAAACAATCAACATTGATGGTCTGACTCTTACGCCCGCACAAAAGGGGTTACTTCGTGCTAAGAAGCTCAAGAGTGAGTTACTTCACTTTGGTTACGTGACTCAATGGGAATCTTTTCTCCGGGCAGTCAAACAACACGCTCTAGTCCTGCATGACGACACGTCTATCCCGAGGCAATTTTCATGTACTCCCGGTTTACGACAGTTGATTCTGGTCCTGTCTGGCTCTTAATTCTAGGACACATTAACCAAATGATTGGTGAAGGGCCTACAGATTTACGAGTGGGAATGTCGATGCCTACCCACAACCTGGCTGGACTACCTGTTACCCTCACGGAGACCCAGCGTAAGGCAGCAATTAATTCACCGTTTCAGAATGGCCGTGTAGCTAATGAACTGGAGGATTGGCTTGAAGCTCAGCCTCAGCGTTTTCTCATGCTTGGGATTTCGCCTGACTCGTTCGACTCAGTTATTTGGGTTACTTCACAGTTCTCAGGACATCTGAATGGGTGGTGGCTGAACCGGAAAACTCAGGCTGCTATTTCATCTACGTACAACGAGCTTGTTACGGAGTTACGCAAATCAACGTTTCTTCCGAACATTCAGGACGACGCTGTTAACGCTTTGCTCCTCTTCACGCAGACCAACACGATGAGTTACGCGCTCTACACTAAGCAGTACAACGACTACTTACGTCGGTCTCGTCAGCATCTGGCAGCTGATGTTCAATGTGTGCGTTTCATTAGTGGCCTAGCGAACTCTACGCTGAAGAACCATGCGAAGTCACACCGAGCTCAGAAGGGGTACCAGATTACTCTGGTTGAGCTGCTAAATTTCCTGAACGACGTCGTTACAGATTCGCCGGAACTCGGCAATACGAGGTCTAATGCTGGTCCATCCGCCCAGCCTACGCGCAAGCGCAACTTTGAGGACCCTCTCGACGAAGCCTCTAATATCTGGAAGCGTAATAAGGGAGGCCGTGGTCTTGGCCGCGGACGCGGACGCGGACGCGGACGCGGACGTGGTGGAGGCAACAATGGTGGACGTGGTCAAACGTCTGGTCGCGATGACTTCAACACGCTCGCAAATGCAATGACAGCTGAAGAGCGCAAGCGTCATATGGAGAAGGGACTCTGCTTCAAGTGCCACAAGAAGGGACATCGTCTTTTCCAATGCCCAGAGTGGAAGGGCAAGGCACCAGCGGAAGCTAAGAAGCAATGATGGTGGCAAGGCTGTTCTACCAACGAACTGGAGCAGCCGGCTACATCTACTGTTCGTTCTGAAACATTGTTAGCGACAGAGGTCGTCGAAACACCTTCAGCATCTCCATCGACTACAGTCGCGACTCCTGCAACGTTAGTAGAAGGTCGTCGTCGTCAGAATAAGCACAGACAGAGTCATAAACCTGTAACCAGACGTTCAATTGATTGGAAACTGGTTGACTCAGTCTTTGACCCTCTGCATGCACGATTCAACTTCACGTTGGAAGGATGTGCTGATGATGAAGGTCTAGACTCGCACGGTGACTTACCTCACTGTTCGCCGAGTGACTCGATTCTAGAGAGAGACTTAACAGGAGAACGGGTGTTCATCAACCCACCCTGGGAGTTAGCTAAGCAGATTGCGCAGCATCTTGAGGATTGTCGTCGAACATCGCCGACATCTACGATGGCTGTTTTTGTACTACCGAAATGGACGAAATTTACTCAGGTGACTAAGAAATGGAAACTCTATCAAGAATTCCCAGCAAGGACACAGCTTTTTACTCGTCAGTCACTGGAGAACCCAGCACAAAAGGAGGTGGTTGCACCAGCTCCTTGGCATGTACAACTGTGGTTAGTCGACGCAGATTGTACGTTTAACGACTTGACAACACCTACAACAACTGATCAACCCAACTCGGTACCAGTACCTTCAGACGACGCGGAACAGTCCATCGCTACGCTGCGACATTTTTCTTCGCCAGCTACAGCCCTACTGACTGATCTCACGGAAGCTCGACCGTTAATTCGAACAGAGCTGGCTGTGAAAACTCCTGATGGCGGACACCACATTTATGGATTAGTGGACTGTGCCGCAACGCTTGATTTTGTGTCAGAGGACTTTGTACGTCGCTTTGCTTTACAGACTCGGAAGTCTGAAATTAAGACCCCATTTCGACTTGCCAACGGACAACGAGTGACTTCTTCGACAGTCTGCGATGTTACTTTTGAGCTGGCTCGACACGAATTTCACCGGACTTTTTACGTCTTGCGTGATTTACGTACAACCGATTTAATCCTCGGTTTACCATGGCTCGATGACGAACATGCCTCTTTACAGTTTGGTACAACCAGGGTTTTTACACTAATGGATGGCACAGCTGTGGAGACTACGCTTGAGGAACGACGCCCTGAGTGTCTGCTGCTGTCGTCTACTAAAGTTCAGAAACTCATGCGCAAGACGCGCCGCAGCTGAGGACGTCATGCTGATTTTTACGTCATCGAACTTACGCCAGTCGCTGAACAACCGACTGACTTTCACACTGGAGAGGAACTAACAGCAGAACAACGTGACAACTTCCGGTCGTTACTTTTCGATGACTTTCCGGAGTTACTGCAACCTGTCGACTCTCCACCTGTAAGCCGACAGTGGGATCACCCCATTGAAACAACTGGCCCGATGCGACGCCAACGTCTGAACATATTATCACCTGCAGAACGCGTTGAGCTAAATCGACAGCCCAAAGACGCATTGGAGGCTGGTATGGTCCGTCCCAGCTACAGTGAGTTCGGCTCGCCAATTCTTTTTGTGCGGAAGGCTGATAGCTCGCTACGTCTGTGCATTGACTACCGTGGCCTTAAAGAGGTTACGCGTAAAGATGCTTACCCACTTCCGCGTGTGGATGATACTCTGGACGAAATTAAGGACGCGAATTTTTAGACACACCTCGACCTCGCCTATGGATTCTGTCAAGTTCGAGTGCGTGACAAGGACATTCACAAGACGGCTTTTCAGACCCCTGATGGCTTAATGGAATGGGTCGCCATGCCGTTTGGCCTGTGCAATGCGCCGGCTACATTTCAGCGGATGATGAATGACATTCTTCGCGACTTTTTACACAAGTTCGTGACAGTCTACCTCGATGACGTCTGTATTTACAGTCGAACTCTGGAGGAGCACCTGGAACACCTGCGGCTCGTGCTACAAAGATTCAAGGAGGAAGGGCTGAAATTACGCCTTAAGAAATGCTTCTTCGGATTGCAAGAAATGGAGTACCTTGGCTACACGGTGTCAGTTGGTAAAATTTCGGTTTCCACAAAGAAAGTCGAGGCCGTTTCAGACAGGCCAGTGCCCAAGACGGAGAAGGAGGTTCGCAATTTCGTACAGTTCTGCAACTTCTATGCCAGATTTATACACCATTTTAGCGACCTTACGGCTCCATTGACGGACTTACTTCGGAAGTCCCAGCCACAGAAGGTTACGCTGACGCCTGCCTGTTTGGAAGCCTTCGAGACTCTCAAGTTACGGTTCATTTCCGCGCCATGCCTGATCCTTCCGGAGGTCGGCTCGGACGCGATGTTCACCGTAGCTACAGATGCTTCAACACTGGGGATTGCAGCAGTCCTGTTGCAAGACCAAGGAGGAGGTCTTCAACCAGTCTCTTACTGAGCGCGTAAGCTGAATCCTGCTGAGCGTGGTAACACTTACTCTGCGTACGACTTAGAAGCTTTGGCTGCATGCGAAACCGTCAAGCATTGGAGGTGCTATCTTGAAGGATGCTCTAAGTTCCTTGTCGTAATAGACCACGACACACTGCGACATCTGCTCAGGCAACCGAACAATAGGCTGTACAAGCGGCAAGCAAGATACCTGCGGGATTTGCAACCGTTTGTGGGCTCGATGACACTTGCATATCGCAAGGGAGCTCTGAACGAAGCTGACCCGTTAAAGCCGGCGTCCAAACTTCGTACCTCAGGCCACAAAACCCTTATTTTGGGATGGCGAGGTTCCGTCAGATCGAGAATTACGACGGAAGTCCCAGCTGCTGTTTGAAGACGCGCAGTTAAATTTACTGACTGTTAACGCTCTGCAGCTGAGCCCTGAGTTCGCTGATCTCATTCGCGAGGGGTTCTCATAAGATTCGTTTTATGGGGACGATGGTGAGTGGACGAAAGACAGTCGGATAGAAGCCAAAGACGGATACTTTTGGCGCCTCAATCGCCTCTGTATACCACAGAACTCTGAGCTCCGACTGAGATTGATCACAGAGCTGCACGAAAGTTCGTCAGCTGGTCACAGAGGAGTTGCTAGCACTCTTGCTAAAGCACTCGACAGATTCTGGTGGAAACGAATCCGCCAAGACGTGAAAGATTTCTGTGAACGCTGCGTCGTGTGTCGACGAGCGAAGATTCGACCGCAAATGGCTGCGACTCTTTACCCACTACCTGTACCACCCAGACCGTGGCACACAGCTGGTCTTGACTACCTGACACACTTGCATGAAAGCAATGGCTTTAACAATGTGCTGATTGTGGTAGACCATCTAACTCGAATGGCCCATTTTCTGCCATGTACAGAGTCGATAACTGCCGAAGAAACTGCAACTTTGTTTTTACAGGGAGTCTACCGCTTACATGGACTGCCCCGTGTGCTGATCAGCGACCGCGACCCGAAATTTGTCAGTGCCTTCTGGCGGACACTTTGGAGACGCCTCGGAACGCGTTTGAACATGTCTTCCAGCCGACATCCAGAAACGGACGGGTTAACAGAGCGCGTGAACAGCACGTTTCAACAGCTTCTTCGTTGTTTCTGTTGCTACGATGGCTCTGATTGGACGACACTTCTACCGCAAGTGGAATTTGCGTACAACGCTTCGCGTGCACTCGGAATTGAGCACACACCGTTCGAGGCTAACTTTGGGTTCTCTCCTGAGGAGCCTCCTGACATGCTGTTCAGTATGCGACCATCGATACCAATTTCGCAAGATGCAACAGAACGATTGAGATTGTTACAGGTTGTGCATACCCTGGTACGCTCAATGTTACAGCTACACAAGGACGAGATGCAGGTGCGCACAAAACCGTCTACAGCGCCACACTTCGCTAAGGGAGACAAGGTGTCAGTCGTCACAACAAACCTTTTTCTGCGAGGACAACCGAATCGGAAGCTCAGGGACAGACAACTTGGACCTTTTTCAGTGCAGCAGCTTATTGAAAAACACAATTACATATGGAAACTTCCAGCGACAGTACGCTTACATCATGTGTTCCATGTTAACAACTTGCGACCCTGCTCTACCACTCCACTACGACCAGCGGTCCCGGTGACTGTACCTGAAGGAGACGACGAGGAGTTTGATGTCTCGCACATCTCTGCTGTGTGCATCAAGTCGCTACCTGAGCGACGAAGCAAATATCTGCTCTTCATGACGCACTTCAATGATGATGACATTCCACATGTCTGGCACAGGTTAAACGAGGTAAACCGGACGATTGCGTTACAAGAATTCTTGGAGACGCCCCAATGGCGCAAGTTCGCCAAGACTCAGGCTTACATTGACTTCATGCACGCTCACCCATCGCGCATTCCTAAGTCCCAGTAACTGCTTCAGTAAAGGAGCTTAAACCACGGAGGTCTGCCTCGCAGCGGCCTCAAGATCTGTCAAGAGGGGGAGGGTACGAGTGTGACGAGTACAGTCCTGCAACAGTACATTGCATGACATTGTACAGGTACTCGTTACGGATTCCAATTCGTGCTTTTCCACAGGACGGACGTATATTCGTGGGTACGTCGCTACTGCAATATTCATAAGGCACTGATGCTACAGTACGACCAGTACCTCCCGGTACGTACAAATATGCATAATTAATCTAACTAGCCAGATGACGCGCCAGAACGAGCTCTTCGATGCAGAAGGAGCCGCGTCGTGAAACCCAATGCTAGGCAAGCCGCGTCTCGAGGCAGAGAACGACGGTTAGACAGCCCTAACGCCTGACACGTAAGCGTAGCTTGCAGGCGTAACCAATCTGGGCAGAAACCTATTTAAGCCCAGTGCAGTAGAGGGAGGTGACAGAACCATTTAACAATTCTATTGTTCACTTACAAACATCTACTGCCTAAGTACTGCAGTGAAACATCATTCACCATTGCCTCTCGACAACATCATTTTGCCATCTTGCAACGACAGATCTAGACAGACTAGAACAGATTTGTGCTAGCGTTTAGCTTTCAGAGGCTAACCGCCACACACGTTTTGCCAGTAACCTAAAGCCAAAGGCTTGCACAGCCAAAATTAGTGTTGCGGGGGGGACGGAGCGAGCCAGCCGAAGAAACGCCAAGCAACATGTGTAGGGGTCATGGTTGGGTCAATGTATTTTTCTTCGGTCACGGAGTTGTTCTTGGCCCAGCCACCCATGTATTTGATTACGGGGAGGGGCGCGCCGATGCAGCTGGCAGCGGAAGCAACTCCTTTCCGGAGGCTGTGCGATGTCCACTTACAACCGGCGGGCACGGACGTGTTGAACGTGCGAAGGGCGAGGGAGAGCCAGGCGGAGGGTGTGGACGCGGCGCCCCATTCGGCGGAGGCTTCGGCAAGTGAGAAGCTCCAAAAGGCGGCAGGGGGTCGTCGCTTGTAGAAGGTAGCGCAGAAAGCGGAGCGGTATTGTGAGTAGTAGTCCAAGAGGTCCGCTAGGATGGGGTTGTCGGCAATAGGTACCGCGAACACGAGTTTGTCACGGGTGTCGCGGCGCTGGTCGCCTTTAGACTTACGTGCGAAGAGACAAATTTGCTGCGAAGATCTGTCGACGGTGAGGTCACCGGTCTGGCAGCGGGCGCCGGTTTCTGCGCGGCAAAAGAATATGTAATTGACGCACACCGCTAAGGAGGCTCAGAAGCGCTCCAGGTGGGTACGGGTGGCGGGGGACCACGTGAGGTTGGCGCGTAACGTGGTGGCCGCGCGTAGGATGTCGAGGGCGACCGGGGCGGGTAGCGGGAGTCGTGTGCCGGCTCGGACGAGGCGGTGTTGCAGCATTCCGAGGCCACGCCTAGCGTCGGCCAGTAGTTCCCCTACCGCGATGGGTTGGCGCTGGTGGTCACGGAAGAACTTGTTGACTGCGGAAAAGTAGGGATGTAGGGAGCTGGCGGCCACTGTGCCTAACATGGCCAGCCAGGCGGTGTAGCGAATCATACTAGCCGGTGTAGCCTGTAACGGGGCGATATTTTTCTCTGTACAGAATGCGAAGAACTGGCGTAGCGCGCTGTCGTAATTGGCGTACGTAGACGGAGCTAGCGAGTTACTGAGCATGTTGATGGCCGTAACCCCAAGCCTATCGGTTCCTAGGAGGCCTTGGAAAGTTTCAGCAATATCGGAGGCCCAGGGGGCCTCTGCTGAGTCTGTCTATAGGCGGGAGCGGGGTGGGCCGGTACGGCGCGGGCGAATCGGCGGTGCTGTAGACCCCCCCCGGGCGGGGCGTAAAGCCCGGCTTATGGCTCCGCGTCGGGTGTAGAGCCATGAGGGGGTGTTAGTCGAAAGGCCACGACGCTCCACGAGGGCGGCCCGACCCCCGCGCGCTTGCCGAGCCTGCCGGGAAAGAAAAGGTCGCGGGACGCTGGGAAGTGCAGGGTCGTGGAGGCGAGGCGTGCAAAGGCGTGATACCACGTCTTGTTTGGCCATTAGGGGGCGATGACGGTCGTTGGCGCTTGTGATTGGTCCAATTTTGCGGCGAGTGCCGGTAGAGAGGTCCAAGGCGGGTTGCAGTAGTTGTTTTCGCGGCGCCAGGCGGTGTCGGGGAGGCGTAAGCAGTCGACGTCCTCGCACTGGGGGTCCCTCCATCGGGCGTTGAACCGCGGGAGCTGGGTGTTGAGCATGGACGCGAATCGGTCGATAGTGTGGGGGCCCCACCGTTCTTGAAGGTGTGCGAATAGGCGGGGGTTGAGCTGCCAGTCCCCTGTGTCTAATTCGCGGCTGAGTGTGTCCGCTCACACGTTCGCGGCCGACCGGATGTAGCGCGGGCGGATGTGGATGTCGTTGGTGTCGAGGAGGTACCATAGGCGCCGGAGCTCGGTCATCATGACGGGTGACCGGGAGGTAAGTTTGGTTAGAGCGGCGACTACTGCCATGTTGTCCTCGTGGAGGAGGACTTGCCGGCCTTGGAGTTGGGGTAGAAAGGACTCGACCGCGTGTCGAACCGCGCGAAGCTCCTTCCATGTGATGTGTTGTAGCCGGTCGGTAGCGTTCCAAAAACCACGCGCTTGGTAGTTGGTGTCGTCGTTCAGGACAGCTCCCCACCCGTAATCGCTGGAGTCGGCGTGGAGGTAGGCGGTCTCGACGGGCTTGTAGATGGACCGGCCGTTGTTTTGGCTTGGCAATGTACGCCACCACTCGAGGTCGCGTCGTAGCTGGTGGGTGAGTCGCACGCGTCCCCCCCAGCCACTGCGGGTGGCTAAGACGTTGTGTAGCTCGCGTAAAAAGAAGCGCGCGGGCGCGATGGCAAGGTAGAGAAACTGGGCTCTCCCGGCGAAGGCCGCGAGTTGGCGCGTGGGTAGCCACCGGGCGTTTTAGGCTGCCCGGCCGAGTAGGGATGACACGAGTTGGGCGAGCTGTAGTAGTTTTGCGGGTGGGGTGCGAAACATGCCGTGCTGTAGGTCCATTGTTAAGCCTAGATGGTCGCCGACTTGCGTCGGCGTCCATACGCCTTTCTTGGGATTGCGCTGGAGGCCTAGGCAGTCGAGAAAGGCCTCGACGCGTTGGCGAAAGGAGCAACGCGTCGTGGTACGAGTCGGCCAAGAAAATGAAGTCGTCCATGTAGGGGAGGAGTCACGTACCGCGCCATCGAGCGTTCCGAAGAAAACGTTTTGACGGGCGCGCGACCGGTGTAGATGCCGGCGTAGGCGGAGGGGGCCGAAGTAGGTGGTTTGTGAAGACCTGTGTGAGTTTGCAAAAGTAGTACGCCGAGCCGGACCAACCCATAGGAAGGCAAGCGAGGCGCCACAGGGTGCCGCGATAGTTGACCGTGAAGTAGTCGCGGTCTTCCTCCCGGATGCCAAGGGTGTAGTACCCGTCGGTAAGGTCTAGGGGGACAAAATAGTCGCCCGGGTGTGAGAGGTGGCGGAGATGCTTCAGAGTCTCGCAGGTCATGTTGAACGTGGAGCAGTAGCGGTTGAGTTCTCGAAGGTCGATGATGAGGCGCCAGTGATTGCATCCGGGTTTGGGGACTAAAAACATTCGGGAGACGTAGCGAGGGTTGTCCGAGCGCTCCCACGCTCCGCAAGCTTCGAATCGTGGAAGCTCCGAGTTTAGAAACTCGAGTTGGGCCGGTGCAGCGTCTAGCATAGAGATGCTGTGGTTGAAAGGCTTGGGGCGTGCACCGTGCTTGAACTTGACGCGTACCCCATGGCGGATCCAACTTAGGACTTGGCCGCTCGCGCCGATGGGCTCCCACTCCCGCCATCTTCGACGCACGCGGTGACGCATGAAGGAAGATGTCGGGGAGCAAGAATCGGCGCGGCGGGCCACACCATCATTTCTTGGGCGGTGGCCAAGCCGGGTCGGTCGGCTTTGGAAGAGGGGGTGGGCGGGCTGCTGCTGCTGCTGTTGCTTCCTTGCGTTTGTCGGCGGTTGCTTTGCGGGCTCTCGCGTCGGGGCATGTCGGTTTGTCCGGTGTGATCTTTGCGAATGCTGCGCCGGCCGCTGCCTTGCCGTCGGCATGAAAGCTGACTTCAAGTGTGCGGTCGACGAACGCTTGGCGTAGCGCATCCAGTGGGCCGGAGACCGCGGTAGGGCGTGGGCGGCAGAAGCGTTCGTGGGCCAATTCAGCAAAGACGCGGTCCGCATCCGTGCTCGTTTGTCCGCCCTTGGTGAGGCGGAGGAAGCCCAATCGAGTACGGGCGGCCTCCTCCGTCGCTGTGTGGGTGCGACGACCCGCTCTGATAAGGGCAATCGATGTCGTATGCTATGCCGATAGAGGTGGGCCGTGCGACAGCGTGTCCAAGCCCTCGCTAATTGCCGCGTTGGCGCAACTGTCGAAGAAGGCATAGCAGCCTATGTGGAGGTACTCGTCGTAGGCTGCCTGGTGCGCTTGTCGCTTAGAGCGCGGGCGGTGTCGTCTGTCCACAGACGTGGCTCGTCGACGTCGCGTGGAGGACGTTCGAGGCCGGCCGGGATGACTTCGCCGTAGTAGGAGAAGTCGACGAATTCGGACGCGGAGGGTTCGGGTTCGTCGTCAAGCACGTCGATAGGTGGCTCATGGGCCTCCTTACCACCCTCCGTCGCTAGGGTCGCGTCGGCGGGAATGGACTGTTGTTGATCTGTAGTGGCGGGTGTGGTTGTTGGCTGGTGGAGCTGTGCGAGTAAGGCAGCGTTAGCCGCCAAAAACTGCTCAATAATCCGTTGTTCCGAGGCCAAAACTGCCGTACGGATCTGTTTGGTTGTGCGTTGTTCGATCGAGGTAGCGTGAGGGTCAGCCGCTGCGGCGGACGTAGATTGCTCAGGCTGCATGATGCGTAACTGCGTAGCAGAACGAGGGGAAGTGTCGCGTGACGCTCGAGTGCGCATGGGACGATGGAAAACTGACACCTTGCTCGACTACGAGAGTCGAGACTGCATTCGCGCGAAGCCTAGATTGGCTGAGCGCGAAAGCGGAGAGTGCCTAGGCTCGTGGCTAGCTACGGCTTATAAGGTGCGGGCTAGCTAGAGTTGACCGTTGGGGAAGTCGTTGGTCGTTTGTTCCGTCTAGCTACCGAGGCGAGGTGGTTGCCCAACATGTGCGACGCGCCGCTATTAACGGTAACAGTAACCGTGCTAATGTCCCGTACACATGGAAGTCGAATATGCAAACCTATTATTCAAATCAATCTGACCAGAATAATGTTCTAGATGGTACGTTTGACATTTTGTCGTACATAGTGCATCACATAATGTACATGCAAAACAGCAGCGACAGTAGAATAATTATAATTCAGTATTAGATTACATTACGCGATATCATGTAAGGATTAGTATATTTGATCATTGCTAGCGATGATCAATATTATGAGTTCTCTCGTACAGCTATGCGTGGCAGTATCGTGATAAAAGCTTGCTGTAATATACACGTCATCAATGAATATCTTGTAAGCACGATAATGCAAACATCTGAACAATGTGAACAGCATATTAGCATGTGATAGGAAAAAAGGGGAGGCGAGCCAAAAGGACAAGCGTGACAGCAAGATGCGGATCACGGAATCCAAAGCACGGCAATGAAGCGCACACTGCATTTGTAAAGCTATACATACAACCAGCCCAGCCAGGATTCTTCTGGAATGACGTTTCCCGGCCACCGACAACAGGTTTTGCTGGCCCAATCTCGATTATGGGGCGCGGTAGGAATCGTGGCCTAGCGCTATGTAGTGATGACATGGTTTGGTAGGTAGCGCAAGCGCAACAGGTATCGCCTGCTTTTCTGTATTTAGCGAAACAGATAGCGACTACAGGTATTGCTACAGGTGGACAAGAATGAACTCGCGCTTTCGGAAAGCGGGTATGGATTAACGATTGTTTGATTTATTTTACAGAGATGCGTCACCTGCCACCACGTCATGTGATGCAGCGTCAAGACTCAAATCCTACTGACCAAGAGATATATTTCCTGATGCAACCAGCATGCCGATATCACAATTCATATAAATTTTCTTACAAGAAAAAGCTGTGGAGGCCGCCAAGCA
Organism: Tetraselmis chui; assembly: GCA_026401115.1. Taxonomy (NCBI): domain Eukaryota; kingdom Viridiplantae; phylum Chlorophyta; class Chlorodendrophyceae; order Chlorodendrales; family Chlorodendraceae; genus Tetraselmis; species Tetraselmis chui. Next base: position 82,694 of record JAPMLY010001017.1, read on the forward strand.
AAAAGATATCACAATCTATCGAACTGCGGTACATTGTCGAGCAATCATGATGTGATTCTGTCCACGAACAAGCAGCGGAGACCACCGAGTAAAGGTATTAAAAGAGGAAAAAACATTATTTGTCGAACAATAATCGTCCAAACGCCCCGCGCTTTGCTGATTCATATACGCAATACATACCATGTTCGAAGCGATACGCGATATTTAAAAGAACCAGAGTATTCGTACGATTTACAGACATCGAAGCGCCACGCAGCACCAAGAGCCCAAGAGGCAGCGATACAACATGATAAGACTAAGCCAGAAACGCGCTTGCCTATTTAACGCGCTGCCTCAATCTGACGCGCTCCTGCCCAGCGCCCGGTGTACAGGTGTGATAACCAGGCCGCAGTTCCCGGTGCTGTCAGCACTCATCGCCATAACGCAAACGTCGACCGGCAATCTAAGCAACATACCGCGGTACCTGAAAGGGGCCGTGTTTATTCAACAGGGTTCGACGCTCTTCGCAGCGGCTTATCGCTAGAGCGGAAGTGAACGAAGCTTTCAAGTGCTCGACACGGGACGTACACACGGATTCTGCGCTTTCCTGATTGTTCATCAGAGGCGGTGACACGCCCGGTATTCACGAGCAGGCCAGACGGATACGCACCCGGTCTTCTGAAGCAGCATCACAAGAGCACGGGCAACAGTCCACATCCCTGTTCTGGTATGGTAAGGTCGCGCGTCTTCATGGCCATGAAACCAGGGCAACGTAGTCAAGACGGTGGCGGTCTCGACTCAGGGCGTGGAACCGGGTCGCGCCCCGCGTTACCGACCCCACCAGAAATCTCCCAAGCACACCCGCGGAGTTTTAACGTCGATGCCGGCCCACGGATTCCCGCTCTGGGGGTCGCGCCCCAGGCTTTCTCGTGGAGTGAGGGCGCATTCAATAATGGCAACGACTTGCAGCGCAGCTCGAAGAGTTTTTCTGATCGTGGACGGGAGCTGTTGTGCAGACACCACCTCCTCCGCCAGCAGCGCCTCCATGCGCACCTCACTGATGACCCAATGTCGCCGCCCAAAGTATCCCACTCGCGCTCTAAGCAGTTCATTGACGAAGCAGAGCTACAGTTTCACTCATTTCGAGATCTTTCGGCGTTTATGAGATAGGTCGACCCCGGCACCTCTATGAGTCTATGGCAACCGACTTCAAGTTTCCAAGCTGGGCAGCTTTCATTTTCCCCTTTTACCTGAACATGGGTTTGCGCGATCTTCTCAACACTGCGGAGTTGTGCAACGACCGCCATGTACAAGAACCACTCAGAAGCGCGACTCTTCGCCGCAAATATGCAAACTCCGAATTTCCATTGATTGTGACACCGGTATCGATTTGGCTAGCGTCGGAAACTCCAGACGGACGAGCTCTGAAGGCTGGAACCTTTGCTGCGCCCAGGCCTAAAGTCCCATTCTTGTGTATGCCTGCTTCTCCAATTGGATATGATTTCCGGTGTGTATTGTGCTAGTCTCGACTTGTTCTTAGCGCGTGCTCTGTGCCGCGAATATGATTACTATTATAGGACTGAAGGAAATACTACCTGAAAACTCGTAAATTAGGACTAAACCTGTTTGTGACTTCTCCTCTTCTAGGCGGATTGTGAAATTCCCAGCCGTACACTATGTATAAATGAGTGAGGAACAGGCAATATTGAGGCGCCTGTGGAAGTGAACAATTGTAATATCAATGGCACATTTGTCAGCGCAAGTTGTTTTCAAAAAATGTTTAGCGCTCATCAGCCAACACCGTTCTTGTCTCATCGCGTGGGCATCACGCACCGGCTGTGAGCTCCCCTTATTACCAGCAGCTCTTCAAAAAAATGTTGGTAAGACCCGCATACAGCATAATTCGAATGCCACGTCTGTCGAGCAAACGCAAAATATAGGCCTCGCAAAGCCCATCCTTTCGAGTCCGGCCTCAAACATGCCCTCCTCCCATCGAACTGCCGTTCAGTTGCAACTTCCTTGCATCAGTATTCGGTTTGTCGTGCTGGCGCACTCACGTCAATGGCTCCTGCGGTTACGGGTAATCTTCGCCGCTGTCGCCGGCAAGCACGTGGACAGTCCGCAATAGATCAGCCCTATTTGCGGTCTACAATACATATATATGCCTCTTTTCCATCCATCGTGTAAATGTCTATTTCGTTCTTGTTGCTTGCGCGCGTGTTTATGATTGGATCACATGAAGTATCTCGCGCTATATAAACGTTGCTTGCGCGTGTTGCTCCGTTTCGTTAGGGATGAAACAAACACGGTCTCTGCGTAAAACCAGCATGCGTACTTAGTGCAAATGCACAATCGTTTCATTTCGTTCTTGAGTTCCCCTCTTAACACCAGGCAGGTGAAATGATGCCACGACGCGCGTTTGTTTGGTTTGAAATGCGCCCTCCAAATGTTAATTGAAATGTTATGAATTATAAACCTGTCAGGCTGTTACGAATTAGTTTTCTAGTTAAGATCACTGAACCCAGAAAAAATGGAGGGGGGGGGGGGGGCGGGCTTTGTTCAGTTGAGAGAACTTGTTTGAAGAACTGTACAGTACTTAAGGACAAAGGAGCCTAGCCACTACATATCTAGCGCGCACCGCGAACTCGTAGTCGGCAGCTGCTGCTGGTTGTATTGTTACATTATTTAGGGTTTCCTTTAAGCCCTAACTCCTGAATTCAGAAAACCCTAAACTTACCATGGTTACCTAGGAATTTGAGCTCTCGTAGCACTTAACGCGATACGAGGGTACTTTGAACAAACATTTGCGGGATTTGAAAAATCGAAGGGGGCGGGAGGCCAGCTAAACAAAATTCTTATTCTTTAAATTCTTTAAATGTGTGTCATTGACAAGAGATAAATCAGCGACGTGAAATTTCCTAAACTGAATAAAACAATGTATTTGAAAAAAAACTTCATTTTTCGTGCAGCGATTGCGGAACTCGCGGAAGCACCATGATACAGTAAAGACACGCACCAACACGCACACTAACGACTTTGTGCCGTTCACAGGCGGCGTTGATTTTTTTAGTCTATTCACAACGCTATGACCCCTCTTGGGATTTTGGCGCCTTTTGGGCGCTTTTTTATTGACGGTGTTTCTTTCATAATTTCCTTTCATTTCTTTTCATTTCTTTCATAATTTTTTTATGGAATTGTCTATATCGATCCCGGGGATCGAATAGTTTCTTTTATAATGTCATTCAACTTCTTTTTGCGGCAAAAAAATTAAAGGTGAAATAGCAACGGAAATATATACATAATAAGCGGAAGCAAGCCCAAGCCGCCTTGATACCAACACATTCGTTGGAAAAGTGCATGTAGCCATTTTTCATATGCGTATTATGTGAAGTATGGTATTGTACACGTGTGAAGTACACCGTTTGGATGCGTGGGATAACTACCACTCACCCGCATCATTGGGCATTACTAAATCTAAATGTGGCAGATTGCCTTTTGAAGATCGATAACACAAATCAATTAAGCCGGCGGGTGTGCATGTAGAAAAGACATCGAGAATGTTGTTGCTTGTTTAACAATCAAAGACAATAAGTAGATAAGTGAAAAGGGATATTTCTCCTCCCTACATTGCACTAGGCTCTACCATACTAAGGCTAGGGATCAAATGAATTCTGTCGATGTTGATGGCGATAATATTTTGAAACGTCGATGTTGCTGGGCTTGATATCTCGGACTGTCGATGCTGATGGCGTTAACATTGTTGGATGTTGACATTGATGGCATAGTAAGCCGATATTATCGCCGATGTGTCGATATTTGGGACGGTGCATCCGCATATCGGGGTTTGATAATTGATATTTTCTAAATGTTTTGATACTTGATGGCATTGATGTTAGCACTTTTGTCATAATGTCGATGTCGATGTCGTAGCCTAGCACATCGATGGCACCATCATGGGGTGATGATGATACGATCAACGATGTACCGATGGCCGATCCCTTGCCTTAGCGCTGTTTATCTAAAGGCACCGCACTGAGTGCGGTAAATACCGCACTTAGTACGGTTTTAGAAAATCTGTTATTGACATGCCTTCCCGGGCGTGGCTAACCAAGCAAGTCTCGCTAGGTCTTCTTTGGACTCCTAATTATGAAATTGAAATTGAAATTGTTTACAACAATACCATAATTAACCGGTTGCTGTCTCTGGGCCCTCCGTGCTATGTCAACTTAGGACTCGTAAGCTTGGGCTATACCGGGAACCACTAATCCCAACCTCTCCAATTGCAGTAGCGATACCGTCCAAAACACACACGTAAACAAGTAGTGTGCATACAAGTATGAAATATAAAATGTCGCTATTCTCCACGATACGCGGCTTGTTCCATCCGCTGCGGGGTCGCTAATCAGCAAGGTTGGTCAGCTTGATCTGGTCGAGACGAACCTGCATGCCCTCGGCTCCTATGCGACTCCGGTCGTGCCGGAGGTAGGGGGGAAAGGCATGTGACAAACCCCCTCGCTCAGGTCGTCGTCGGTCCCGTCTCAATCCGTGCTCATACCCGCCCGAGGTATTAGTTGCTCCTCCCGACGCAGCTCGCCACCTAGCCGACTCTTCCCTCCTCCTTCGGGGGCTAGGAAGAGAAAATAACTAGGTTGCAGACAATGTCGAGCTGGCTCTCCTGCCCCCGTGCCAGATCTTCTCCTTTCCCTTGTCCTTGTTCCGTGTGTTTGCAACACCTATCTAATCGCGATGTGGCCGTCCTTAACCTCCCCCGGTGGTCTACGTTGTTAGGGGGCCGCCTTTATCAACAGTGTGCCGTTAGGATAACCCTAGGCACACTGCTCGAGGCAGCTTGTCGATAACCGGGTACCGACTAGGGGAGGGGTTAGTAGAACACATGGATCGAGTCGCCAGTCCTCAAAGGATGGTGGGTACGGGAATGTTTTCCCAAAAATCCCCCGTACCGGGTTTTTCCGGCGGCGGGCGATCCTAAGGACCGCCGCCGCCAGACCGTGCCGCTCCTCCGGCTGCGACCCACCTCCGTCTTGCGTAGCATCAGACCTCACCCCGAGGGGAGACTTAAAACTCTCGCAGGGCTGGCGACTGCTAACGAGCGCCGTGCCCTAGCGTTGCTTCCTAGTTGTCCGCCGCCAACTCCAACACCCTCGTCCCTCCGCCGATCCGTCCGTACCCTTCTTCGCCAAAAAACGTTTCGCAAACGCCGCCCCCGCCTATTCGTCAGGAGAGTAGCTGCGAGTATTTAGTCGCGGAAAAGACATATCGGACTAGCCGAGCGGGAGATCCCTGTGCCGGTGTACGGATATTACGTTTTTCCAAAACCCTCCGTACATGGCTTCCCAATTGCTGCTCATCTCGCGGATCGCAGCTGCCGGTACCTCGTTTACCCCCTACCGTGCCAAGCTTGGCACGGCTACGGGTTTACTAGCGCCCACCGCGTGGAAGTAGAGGTAGGTGCCGGCGGGCCTGCGAGCACACCCCTCTCCGGGGCCGCCGCCACTGCGCCGCCGGCGGGCGCCTCATTACTGTGCCCTAGATAAGTCCTAGGTTGATCGGAGTAGTGGCGACGCGAATCTACCAACTGTAAGTGCCAATGCCGCCTTGACCTGCTCGCTAGGTACGACCGTGAAGAACCGCCTAAGGCCTTCCATGACCATGTTTATACTTTTTGGATGCCTATACTACGCCCCAACGGTGACCCCCTTTACGCGTGGCTGACGGGTGTGGTGACGGTTTAGCCGGAAGCGCGGGTCAATGTTTTGATGGTGCTCCATGATCGAAGTTTTCGGGTGGACGCGCGTCTAGGCGGGAGGCACTAGCACTCCCACCCGGGTGGTAACGCCAACTACTTGGCCCAAAACCCGTAGGCGAGGTCTATGACTAGTGAGGAGCCTTAGTTGACCGTTTTTATGAGGGTAGAACAAGACTAAGATGGTAAAAGCTACCCGTGCGAGGAGGACCCCCCGACCGGATTGTACAACAGAACACAATTAAATGTCGCTCGGCTCGGCTCAATGGACCGCCACCGGCGACGACTGCAACTTCAACAGCCACAAAGAGGGTTGAAAACCCAAAATATGCACACAAGAGGCTTAAAAGCGTCTTGCGGCCTAAGTATCTTAGCGTGGTGCGCTTCTTTTTGCGTGTTTTCGCCCATATCACACTTGTAACCAATGCTAGCATAAATGACCATCGTTGTAATCGCTGTCTATTTACGGGGCCACACTCGAACAGTAACTCAAATATTCACTAAGATGTGTATTTGCTTGAGGCTGCTCATTTTAGCAGTTCTTGCCAAAATATCAATGTCGTGGGCATGGTCGACCGACTCCTTTACCCGTTTAACATCCCCGCGGCGTTCCCCGGAAAGCTCGTATTTGTAGTGCTTCTAATGTGCTACCTAGGCACCCAACCAAGCCTACAGACTTGCCCAAAGAGCCCCCAGCCATCAAAACGGTACGCTTGTAAGACATGCTTGTATGTGCATAGCTTACGTGCTTGCTGTATGTTTTAGCGGTGTGACTACCGGGTCGTGCTTCGCCTCGCACATTATGCGATACACGGAATGTCACGATGGCACACATAGATGCTAAATAACTGTGCACTATCGCGGAGCTGAGCCGGCCCTTTCCCTTGGTTCGCTCGAGTGACAAAAGCTTGTTATTTTGCTCTTCGCACGACAACATTGATAGGCTATGTGGCCTTGCCCAGCCGCCGTCGACAAAGTATCGGCCACCTTGTATAGGTGGTCGACCGGCCTCCGCAGTGCCACAATCCGTCCTTTCGGGGTGAAACCGCCAAGAACCCGAAACCTAGGTATAGACGGCCCCGTCGTGTGGCTTTTGGGCAAGTAGCTGCCGGCTCGCGTCGTGTAGCATAGTGTTTTCAAAGGTGCCTAGTCAAAAAGCAGATTTTCCGCCGATCACCCATCATCAAGCGCTCACCATGCGGTATCCACGGGCAGGTATCGGGAGGAGGCGGTCGCATTGTCTACAAGGAAGTGTTCATGATATCTGGTCGGACGCACGGGCTGAATATCGCATTCCCGGCACAGCTAGGGCCGGTCGACAAATTACCGCACTCAGTGCGGTAAACTGCCAAGTATAGGCCTCCGACAGACATTTAATAAAACATGCCTAGTTATTCCCCGTGTAGCTGCTTGTTGCTGCTTCAACTAGGGCTGTGGTGCAACGGTCGTCCGTCTTCCACGTTGCTTAGCCGACTTTTCCCAGGAGGTCAGACAAGATGGTCTTCACTTCATGCAGTACAATATAGCGAACAACTTCCTAGAGTTTATGAATGGCTGGTGCAAATGGCAGCCCTCCGATTCCGTGGAAAAGTACGGTAAATCAGCTAACGTGTACATATGCAATGTCATGTAACGTATATTATTGTCATAGGACAGTACTCGTCATACTCGTACATCTCCCTCTTGTAGACAAATGTGAAGCCAACCGGTTGGTTGACCTCCGGCATGAAGTATCGAGCTCCAATCTTGAAGCTTCATTAGGATTCTCAAGAATGGGCGTTGGGTAAGCGTGCATGAAGTCGATGTGACGAGTACAGTCATGCAACAGCACATTGCAAGACATTGTACATCTACTCGTTACTAATTCCAATTCGTGCTTTTCCATCGGACGGACGTACAACGTGGGCACGTCGCTACTGCAATATTCAGAAGGGTTCTGATGCGTACTGTACGACAAGTACCTCCTGGTACGTACATGTACGCAAAATTAATCTAACTAGCCAGAAGACGCGCCTAAGCGAGGTTTCCGATGCAGAATGAGCCGCGTCGTGATTCTCCATGCTAGACGAACCGCGTGGCTAGACTGTTGACGACGGTTGGAAAGCCCTAATGCCAGACACGTAAGCGAGTGCAAGCATGCGTAAGCTATTGGGGCAGAAACCTATTTAAGCCTAGTGCAGTAGAGGGAGGTGACAGAACCATTAAACAATTCCTTTGTTCACTTACAACATATACTGCTAAAGTACAAGCAGTGAGACATCTTATCATTTTCTCCCATCTGCACCATCACTCTGACATCAAGCGACAGAGCATAGCATAATATAATAGTTTTGTGCTAGCAGTTAGCACGAGAAGGCTAACCGCCACATTGGTGTCGGAGCTCTTTGGTCGACACACGTTTTCGCTATCGTTTGATTCGCTCGATGTTGCTTGATTGACTCGGAATGGCTTCTGTTGGACCTAAACGTTACGTTGTGGTCGTACTTCATGTCAGAGGAATTAAGCTTTCCAACGTTAATCTTGTCTTACAACGTGAACCTCGTACCGGTAAAACTTGGTTCCCGGCTGGCTCAGTGACAGTTAACGAAGAGCCTGTTGATGTTGCCGTTCGTGAGTTGCATGAGGAAAATGGCCTTATCTTGACTCCGGATGATTTGACGTTGTTGAGTGACGCACCTGTTCGTGTCGCGTTACTTGTCGGACAACAACTCGTTTACGTTTACTCGGCTTTTGTTCTTGTTCCGTACGTTACGACCCACTTGCGTACTCCTGCTCAGCTCGAGCATGCCGTGACATCCCAGTCGACTATCAATCCGGATGGTTCTTACGTCGTACCGGAAACACTTGATGTCGGTGGTCTGAATCTTACGCCCGCCAAGACGAGGTTACTCCCTGCCATGAAGCATAAGAGCGAGTTACTTCACTTCGGTTACGTGTCTAAATGGGGAACTTTTCGTCGTGCTGTGTATACGTCCCAGAAACTTTTCCATGACGACACGACTATCCCGAGACAGTTTTTCATGTACCCCCGGTTTTCGTGGGTTGACTCTGGCCTTGTATGGCTTCTCATTCGTGGTTACATTAATCAGTTATGTGGGGAGACACCGACTGCTTTACGTGTGGGCACGCCCATGCCTACGACTAATTGGCTGGCTTACCTGTGACCCTTACCGAGACTCAACGTAAAGCAACGGTTAACTCGCCGTTTCAGTATGGTGCAGACGCCCGTGACCTGGAGGACAGGCTCGAGGGGCAACCTCAGCGCTTTCTTTTGCTCGGAATTACGGCTGACTCTTACGACTCAGTTATTTGGGTTACTTCACAGTTTTCAGGACACCTGAATGGCTGGTGGTTGAACGGGAAAGTGCAAGCCTCCATCCCGTCTACATTTGACTTGCTTGTCGCGGAGCTGCGGAAGACGACTTTTCTCCCCAACATACAAGATGACGCGAGTAACGCTCTGCTCAACCTTACGCAAGGAAGCATGAGTTACGCTCTCTACACCCAGCGGTTCAACGACTTCTTACGTCGGTCTCGTCAGAAGCTGACGTTCAGTGTGTTCGCTTCGTCAATGGTCTGGCTAAATTCGAATTCAAGACTCAGGCTAAGTCACATCGCCCTAAGAGAGGTTGCAACGTTCAACTTGTGGAGCTACAAAACTTCATGAATGACGTCGTAAAACTGATTCGCCACAGCTCGGCGGAATGAGGTTTACAGCTCGTCCATCTACAACGCATGGAGGAGGACAACCAACCAGAAAGCGCAACCTTGAGGACCCTATGGTGGGAGCCTCTAAGATATGGAAGCGCAATGGTGGTGGCCGTGGTCGTGGCCGTGGACGAGGAGGCAATCAAGGTGGTGGTCGTGGCCGACCTTATGTAAACTCTGGCCGAATTGATTTCAGCGCTATCGCTAATGCGTTGACTCATGAGGAGTGCAAGAAGCGCATTGAGGAGGGACTTTGTTTCAATTGCCACAAGAAGGGACACCGACTGTTTCAGTGCCCCGAACTGAAGGGTAAAGCGGCAGTTGGAGTACCGCCGTCTAAGAAGCAATGATGGTGGCAAGGCTTATCTGCTGACGAACAGGAGCAGCCGGCTACATATATTGTTCGTCATGAGATACTGTTAGCGACAGAGGTCGTCGACTTACGCTCGACATCTCCATCGACTAGAGTTGCGACACCTGAAACTTTAGTAGCAAGTCGTCGTCGTCACACAAAGCAGAGACATAGTTGTAAACCTGTAACCATACGTTCGATTGATTGGAAGTTGGTTGACTCTGTTTTCGAACCTATGCACGCACGATTCGATTTTAGTTTGGAGGGCTGTGCTGATGCTGAGGGTTTAAACTTGCACGGTGACTTACCTCACTGTTCGCCGAGTGACTCGATTTTTGAGAGGGATTTGTCAGGAGAACGAGTGTTCATCAATCCACCCTGGGAGTTGGCTAAACAGATTGGACAGCATTTTGAAAGTTGTCGTCGAACAACTCCAACATCTGCGATGGCTGTTTTTGTTCTACCGAAGTGGGCAAAGTTCAACTAGCTCACTAAACACTGGAAGCTCTACCATGAATTCCTAGCTCGGACACAGCTTTTTACTCGTCAATCACTGGAGAGCCCTGCTCAACATGAGGTGGTTGCTCCAGCTCCTTGGCATGTACAGCTGTGGTTAGTCGACGCCGATTGTGATTTTTACGATCCGGCTTCGCCTATGGAACCTGACCAACCCATCTCGATACATGTACCTCCTGTCGACACGGAAGAATCCATCGCTACGCTACAACAATTTTCTCCGCCTGCTACAGCTCTACCGACTGACCTCACGGAAGATCGACCGTTAATTCGCACCGAGTTGACTGTGAAAACTCTTGATGGTGGACACCAGATTACTGGCTTGGTGGATTGCGTTGCTACTCTTGACTTCGTTTTTGAGGACTTCGTACGACGCTTTGCTTTACAGACTCGAAAGTCTTTGACAAACGACCCATGTTCGACTCGCCAACGGATAGCGTGTGACTTCTTCGACACTCTGTGATGTTATTTTTGAGTTGGCTCGACATGAATTTCAACGGACTTTTCACGTCTTACGTGATTTACGTGCTGTGATTTAATCATGGGTTTACCATGGCTTGACGACGAACATGCCTCTTTACAATTTGGTTCAACCATGGTTTTTACTCTCATGGACGGTACAACAATGGAGACTCAGCTCGAGGAACGACGTCCTGAGTGTCTCTTGATGTCCTCTACCAAAGTTCAGAAACTAATGCGCAAGACGGGCCGCAACAAGGGACGTAAAGCTGAATTTACGTAATTGAACTTACGCCAGCCGCTGACCAACCAACTGAATTTCACACTGGTGAGGAACTAACAGCACACCAACGTCACCACTTCCGGTCGTTACTGTACGATGACTTCCCGGAGTTATTGCAACCTGTCGACTCTCCACATGTAAGCCGACAGTGGGATCATCCCATTGAAAAAACTGGCCCGATGAAACGTCAACGGTTGAATATATTGTTACCTGCAGAGCGCGCTGAGCTACATCGACAGCTCAACGACGCGGTGGACGCTGGTTCAATACGTCCCAGCTATAGTGAGTTCGGCTCGCCAATTCTTTTTGTGCGCAAGGCTGATGGCTCGCTTCGTCTGTGCATTGACTACCGTGGCCTTAATGAAGTTACGCGTAAAGATACTTAACCACTTCCGCGTGTTGACGACACATTTGATGAGCTTAAGGACGTGAATTTCTACACTCACCTCGACCTCCCCTTAGGTTTTTAGCAAGTTCGAGTGCGTGACCATGGCATCCATAAGACGGCGTTTCAAAGCCCTGATGGCTTAATGAAATGGGTCGCTATACCGTTTGGATTGTGCAATGCACCAGCTACGTTCCAGAGGATGAGGAATGACATACTTCGCGACTTTTTACATAAGTTCGTTACTGTCTACCTCGACGACGTATGTATATGCAGTCGGACTCTGGAGGAACACTTGGAGCACATGCGTCTTGTGCTACAACGATTTAAGGCTTGCGGTTACGCCTTAAGAAGTCCTTCTTCGGCATGCAAGAGATGGAATATCTAGGCTATTTTGTGTCGGCTGGTAAAATTTCGGTTTCTACAAAGAAAGTCGAGGCCGTTACCTACTGGCCAGTGCCTACGACGTAGAGAGGTTCGCAGTTTCGTACATATATGCAACTTCTATGCAAGATTTATTCATCATTTCAGCGACCTTACGGCTCCATTGACGGACTTACTGCGGAAGTCCCAGCCACTGAAGGTTACGCCGACGCCTGCCTATTTGGAACTCTTTGAGACTCTCAAGTTACGGCTCATTTCCGCGCCATGCTTGATCCTTCCGGAGGTCAGCTCGGACGCGACGTTCACCGTAGCTACAGATGCTTCAACAACGGGGATTGCAGCAGTCTTGTTGCAAGACCAAGGAGGAGGCCTTCAACCAGTCTCTTATTGGGCGCGTAAGCTAAATCCAGCTGAGCGTGGTAACACTTACTCGGCGTACGACTGAGAAGCTTTGGCCGTTGCGAAGCTGTCAAGCATTGGAGGTGCTATCTTGAAGGGTGCTCTAAGTTCCTTGTCGTAACAGACCACGATACACTGCGACATCTGCTCAGGCAACCGAACAACAGGCTGAACAAGCGGCAAGCAAGATACCTGGGGGATTTGCAACCGTTTGTGGGCTCGACGACACTTGCATATCGCAAGGGAGCTGTGAACGAAGCTGACCCGTTGAGCCAGGGTCGAGACTTCGTACCTCAGGTAACAGTACCCTTATTTTGGGATGGCGAGGTTCCGTGAGATCGAGACTTACGACGGAATCCTAGCTGTTGTTTGAAGACGCACAGTTAAATTTACTGACATTTAACGCGTTGCAGCTGAGCCCTTAGATCGTTGATCTCATTCGCGAGGGGTACTCCCAAGACTCGTTTTATGGGGACGAGGGTGAGTGGTCGAAAGACAGCATGATAGAAGCTAGAGATGGATATTTTTGGCGCCTCGATCGCCTCTGTATTCCGCGGAACTCTGAGCTCCGACTGAGATTGATCACATAGCCGCACGAAAGTTCGTCAGCTGGTCACAGAGGAGTTGCTAGCACTCTTGCTAAAGCACTCGACAGATTCTGGTGGAAACGACTTCGCCAAGATGTGAAAGATTTTTGTGAGCGCTGCGTCATATGTCGACGAGCAAAGATTCAACCGCAGATGGCTGCGACACTTTACCCATTGTATGTTCCACCCAGACCGTGGCACACAGCTGGTCTTGAATACCTAACACACTTGCCTCAGAGCCACGGCTTTAACGGTGTGTTGATTGTAGTAGACCATCTAACACGAATGCCCCATTTTCTGCCGTGTACAAAGACTGTTACTGCCGAAGAAATTGCAACTTTGTTTTTACAGGGAGTCTACCGATTACATGGACTACCCCGTGTGCTAGTCAGCGATCGCGACCCGAAATTCGTCAATTGCTTTTGGCGGACACTTTGGCGACGTCTCGGAACGCGCTTGAACATGTCGTCTAGTCGACACCCTGAGACAGACGGTCTGACATAGCGGGTGCACATCACATTTCAGCAACTTCGTCGTGGTTTTTGCTGTTATGACGGCTCTGATTGGACGACTCTACTACCACAAGTTGAATTTGCGTGCAACGCCTCTCGTGCACTCGGAATTGAACACACCCCGTTCGAGGCTAGTTTCGGATTCTCTCCTGGGGAGCCTCCAAACCTGTTGTTCGGTATGCGACTGTCAATTCCGGTTTCGCAAGACGCAACATAGCGATTGCGATTGTTGCACGACGTACATACCCTGGTACGATCTGTGTTACAGCTACACAAAGATGAGATGCAAGCGCGCACAAAACTGTCTGCAGCACCACACTTCGTCAGAGGATACAAGGTGTCAGTCGTTACATCAAACCTTTTTCTGCGCGGACAATCTAACGGGAAACTCAGAGATAGAAAGCTTGGACCTTTTAAAGTGAAGGAGCAAATTGGGAAACATAATTAATATATTGAAAATTCCAGCGACAGTACGCTTACATAATGTGTTCCATGTGAACAATTTACGACCGTGCTCTACCGCTCCACTACGACCAGCTGACCCGGTGACTGCTCCTGAAGGAGACGACAAGGAGTTTGACGTCTCACACATCTCTGTTGTGTGCATCAAGTCGTTACCTCGACGACGAGGCAAATATTTGCTCTTCAAGACACACTTGAGTGATGACGACATTCCACCGGCATGGCACCGATTGAACGAAGTACACAAAACAACGGCGTTACAAGAATTCTTGGAGACGCCCCAATGGCACAAGTTTGCCAAGACTCAGGCGTACAACGACTTCATGCACGCTCACCTCGCGCGCATTCATGAGTCCCAGTAACTGCTTCAGTAATGGAGCTCAGACCACGGAGGTCTGCCTCGCGGCGGCCTCACTGATCTATCAAGAGGGGGAGGGTACGAGTGTGACAAGTACAATCTTGCAACAGCACATTGCAAGACATTGTACATGTACTCGTTACTAATTCCAATTCGTGCTTTTCCATCGGACGGACGCACAACGTGGGTACGTCGCTACTGCAATATTCAGAAGGGTTCTGATGCGTATTGTACGACTAGTACCTCATGTTACGTACATGTACGCACAGTTAATCTAACTAGCCTGAAGACGCGCCTAAGCGAGGTTTCCGATGCAGAATGAGCCGCGTCGTGATTCTCCATGCTAGACGAGCCGTGTCGCTAGACTGTTGACGACGGTTGGAAAGCCCTAACGCCTGACACGTAAGCGAGTGCAAGCATGCGTAAGCTATTGGGGCAGAAACCTATTTAAGCCCATTGCAATAGAGGGAGGTGACAGAACCATGTAATAACACTTCCTTTGTTCACTTACAACATATACTGCTTAAGTACTAGCAGTGAGACATCTTCTCATTTTCTCCCATATGCACCATCACTCTGACATCAAGCGACAGAACAGAACAAAACAAAACAAAACATAACATATTTGTGCTAGCAATTAGCATGAGAGGGCTAACCGCCACATCGATGCGCTCGTGAATCTGGGCAAACTCTTATTGTCAATGGGGTTTCCGAAAATTTATGGAATGTTGTCGTGCGATGGACTGCGTTCAGTCGATTCCATACTTATGGAATGCTCTTTTCGCTGAAGTGTGTCATGAACAATAAAAGTTTCCCTCGGCGTCCATTGACATGACGAACGCACATACTAGATATTATAAGACATCTATCGCATAATATTCTCCTAAGTCGTAGCATGCACAAATGGTTGTAACGAAGCTGTAGGGAGGGGTCGTAACTTGGTCACGTAAAACGTCGGGTGAGAACGTATAATATATGGGAGTTTTAGTCTGTGTATATGTTAGCCAATCCGCTGCCAAACATGAAATGGACCAAGCGGTCGAGAACGTAGCTTTCATATTAGATTGTACTCGATGGAAGAGGCCCTTTGTAACTACTGAATTTTTTTACGCAAACTGTGGTGCCGTCGACGGTTCTGAGCGTGCTCGCATCTCATCCTTGTGTTGTTGTAACACATGCCGTAGAAAACACTGTACGCATTTGTTGCGCTCGTTATGTGACTGCTTTTGAAACTTGAATGGAAGGTCTCATTTTGAACATCAAATCTTCGGGGCTCCTCAAGAGTGAGGTTTAAACTAGCCGTAAAATTTGTGTGTGTTCAATGCCGAGTGCCCAACTCGCGTTGTACGCAAACTCGACGTGGGGTAGCCTTGATGCCCCCCCCCCCCCATCGTAACAACAAGAAAATCTTAATACCTGCTGAAAATCCGCTTTAATCCGCTCCGTTAGTCCGTCCGTTTCTGGGTGTCGGCTGGGCGACATGTTCAGTCGAGTGCCAAGCCGTATCCATAAATTTCGACAAAGACCGCTGACGAACTTCGGATCGCGGTCGCTGACTAATACTCGAGGCAGTCCGTGCAAGCCGCAAACTCCATGAAAAGTTTAATAAGATGTTACTTTCAACGCACACATAAAAAAATGAGCCATTTCTGTAAGATGCTCGTCAACAATCAACACGCGGTCGAAGCCATTGCTATCAAGCAGCTGAAGCAAGTGTGCTTAGTAATTAAGGCCAACTCTATGCAAGGGTCGACGTGGGACAAGAAGGGGTTCAAGGGTAACATCCATTTGTGGTAACTTTTTCGCTGGTCGACACACGGCGCGGCGTTCAAGGTAATCCTTGAAATATTGTCTAATGCGCGTCCGCCAAAAAGGTCAAGTGCCATAATAGCAAGTGCGCTACCAACCCGTCTATGGCAAGTTGATGCTCTGTGATGGAGCTCAGAAATAAGTTGATGTCGCATAGTAACCTAATGTCCCGGGACACGAAGGCGTTAAAGCTAAGCCTCCGCATCAAACATGGATGTATTCATGGAGCATGATACATCCGCCGCATCGGGCGCATCAATGCGTCCATGGATTAGCACCGTATTTAACCAATACATAAAAAAATTAGCGTCCTACTATTTCATCAATGCGTCCACGAACCCTAGGCAATGCTTTGGCGCCCAAGATGGAATGCGTCGACAACTACGGGGAGCGAATTCGAGCACTGACGTGCTTGTGTACTTGGGCTTATCGCGCCCGAACCCGTGCCGTACCCTCTCTCAAATAGTCGTCGCGAGCTGGTTTGGCGAAAGAGTGACGGGCGAACAACGCCGCAATATGAATGCTTATGCGACGGTCGCGCAAATGTAATGCATAGGCGACGGAGAGAGGAAGTTTTGGGCAGGCCGCTGTGGGGGAACGCACGAAATCGCGTATATAGACGTACCACCGATATGCGCACAACACAAGGGCAAGCTGCTTTCAGCCACAACGTTCAAACGATCACAACTAACTCGAAGATGATCAAACCGTTTTTGAATAGGTCCCGTTGGACGTGTATTTTCAATTCGTGTAGAACGCATCTATTTTCAAAAACATCATTTTCATCTACTTGTGTATGAGTTCAAAAACACATACACAAACTTTCTGTGAATTATTTTAGTTTCCGCATCATTCCGGCAAAGATGAGCCGCAGTACCAAGCAACACCCGTGGAATTCGGCTCACCTCATGAGGCGATTTTTGCGGGGTTTGTCGATATATGTTTACCAATTCTTCAGTCATACTATTTTCCGAGCCTGATTTCCGATGACGTGTGCCACGCGTGGGGCAGGTGTGGTTGGCACAAGCACATACCCAAGCATCCCAAATACCACCTTCAATGTGATGCGTCCCTAGCGGTCAAGGTGGACCTCGCCTCTCCCCTAAGACAATCGCCCTCGCATGTTTATCAGCGTGCAGTGTTTATCAAAACGTGCGTCATGCGCGTTTATGCTCGCTTACTTTCCAAAAATATCACCCGGGCCTGAGGCGTAAACTTCCGTGCTCTATTCAAACCCGCAAACCAAACCTCGCGCATTGAACACGGCACCCACGCCCCCAAACCCCCTCCAAAAAGTCCCCAAAAGTACGGTTATGTGGGACACGGAATAATATGCAGGTTGGTATGAGCGCTTGAACAATGCCCGAGCTTGGCGCTCAAAACGACGTGGGTAGTTCAGACAATTTCATGGGAGTTCATGTGCATGATTCGACAAACTCCAGCGACAACACCCGCTTTAAGCTGAGGTCAAACCACCCCGGATAACGGCTTACTGCTTGCTTCCCGGCTCTCCTACAATTGGGTAGTACTCGGGTGTCGTTGCGCTGGACGTGGTGAGAGGGGAGCGTGTTCTTCACTAGCTTATGTTTAACATAGTGCATGTCCAGACTTTTGTGGAGGAGTGTGTTTTCAGTCAATGCGTCCCTGAATATTTGTCCAAAGTAGACGATGTGTCCATAAGCCCGGAGATTAAGAAAACGAATAATGCAGTATAGTTTGACACATTGCAGTTCATGCAATTTGTGGTAAGTGTGACGAGTACAGTCCTGCAACAGTACATTGCAGGACATTGTACATGTACTCGTTACGGATTCCAATTCGTGCTTTTCCACAGGACGGACGTATACTCGTGGGTACGTCGCTACTGCAATATTGTAATGGTGCTGATGCTACAGTACGACCAGTACCTCCCGGTACGTACAGATATGCATAATTAATCTAACTAGCCAGATGACGCGCCAGAACGAGCTCTTCGATGCAGAAGGAGCCGCGTCGTGAAACCCAATGCTAGGCAGGCCGCGTCTCGAGAACAGATGGCGACGGTTGAACAGCACTAACGCCTGACACGTAAGCGTAGCTTGCAGGCGTAAGCAATCTGGGCAGAAACCTATTTAAGCCCAGTGCTGTAGAGGGAGGTGACAGAACCTTTTAACAATTCCTTTGTTCACTTACAACATCTACTGCCTAAGTACAGCAGTGAAACATCTCTCACCATTTGCCTCTCGATAACATCTTTTGCCATCTTGCAACAACAGAACTAGACAGACTAGAACAGATTTGTGCTAGCGTTTAGCTTTCAGAGGCTAACCGCCACACTGGTTTCGGAGCTCTTTGGTCGACGCACGCTTTCGTTGCTCGTTGATCTGCTCGACGTTGTTTGATTGAGTTGAGATGGCTTCTCTAGGACCCGGAAATTACGTGGTTTTAGTAATTCACGTTGGAGGAACTAAACCGTCGGACTTGAAGATGGTGTTTCAGCGTGAGCCTCGTTCTGGTAAAACTTGGTTCCCTGCTGGCTCTGTCTTACCTAACGAAGAGCCTGTCGACGCTGCTATTCGCGAATTACACGAGGAGACCGGTCTTGTTTTGACACCGGATGATTTGACGCTCTTGAGTGGTGAACTTGTTGTACTTACTCTACCTCAAGGACGACAACTTGTCTACGTGTACTCGGCGTCGATTCCTGTCCTGTTTGCTACGAACAATTTACGAACACCTGCTCAGGTCGAGCAGGTTGTTTTAGCACAGTCGACAGTTAATCCGGATGGCACTTACGTCGTCCCGGAAACCATCAACATCGACGGTCTGACACTTACGCCCGCACAGAAAGGATTACTTCGTGCCGAGAAGCACAAGAGTGAGTTACTTCACCTTGGTTACGTGACTCAATGGGAACTCTTTTACCGTGCGATACGTCAACATGTTCCAGTCCTGTTTGATGACGCGTCTATCCCGAAACAGTTCCACATGTACTGCCGGTTTTCAACAGTTGACTCTGGTTCCGTCTGGCTACTGATTGTTGGACACATTAATCGACTGACTGGTGAGGGACCTACGGATTTACGAGTGGGAATGCCGATGCCTACCCACAACTTGGCTGGACTATCTGTGACCCTCACGGAGACTCAGCGTAAGGCTGCTATTACTTCACCGTACCAGAATGGTCGAGTGCCTAATGAGCTGGAGGATTTGCTCGAAGCACAGCCTCAGCGTTTTGTTATGCTTGGGATTACGGCTGGCTCGTACAACGCAGTGTTCTGGGTTACTTCACAGTTTGCTGGACACATGGGTGGGTGGTGGTTGAACCGGAAAAATCAGCCCCCAATTCCATCTACGTACAACGAACTTGTTACGGAGTTACGCAAGTCAATGCTTCTTCCGAACATCAAGGACGACGCAATTAACGCTTTGCTAAGCTTTACGCAGAGCAACACGATGAGTTACGCGGTCTACTCTAATAAGTATAACGACTACTTACGTCGGTCTCGTCAACACATGACAGCTCATGTACAATGTGTACGCTTCATTAATGGCCTGGCGAATGAGGAGCTCAAGACTCTTGCTAAATCACACAGAGCTCGGATGGGATACCCGACTACTCTGGTGGAGCTACAAAACTTTTTGAATGATGTCGTGACAGACTCGCCGAAACTCAGCAATACGAGGTCTACTGCTGGACCATCTGCCCAGCCTACACGTAAGCGCAACTTTGAGGACTCTCTCGAGGAAGCTGCTAACGTCTGGAAACGTAATAAAGGTGGCCGTGGTCGTGGCCGCGGACGTGGTGGTCGTGGTGGCAACAATGGTGGACGTGGTCAGACATCTGGCCGCGAAGATTTTAACACACTCGCAAGTGCGATGACAGTTGAGGAGCGTAAACGACACATGGACGAGGGACTCTGCTTCAAGTGCCACAAGAAGGGACACCGTTTGTTCCAATGTCCGGAGTTCAAGGGCAAGGCACCAATGGAACCTAAGAAGCAATGATGGTGGCAAGGCTGTTCTACAAATGAACTGGAGCAGCCGGCTACATCTACTGTTCATTCTGAGACATTGTTTGCGACAGAGGTCGTCGAAACACCTTCGGCATCTCCATCGACTACATTTGCGACACCTGTAACGCAAGTAGCAGGTCGTCGTCGTCAGACTAAGCAGAGACAGAGTCGTAAACCTGTAACCAGACGTTCAGTTGATTGGAAACTGGTTGACTCAGTCTTTGACCCTCTGCATGCACGATTCAACTTCACTTTGGAGGGATGTGCTGATGATGAAGGTCTGAACTCGCACAGTGACTTACCTCACTGTTCGCCGAGTGACTCGATTCAAGACAGAGATTTGTCAGGAGAACGGGTGTTCATCAACCCACCCTGGGAGTTAGCTGAGCAGATTGCGCAGCATTTTGAGGATTGTCGTCGAACATCTCCGACATCTACGATGGCTGTATTTGTACTACCGAAGTGGGCAAAATTTACTCAGGTGACTAAGCACTGGAAACTCTACCAAAAATTCCTAGCGAGAACTCAGCTTTTTACTCGTCAGTCACTGGAGAACCCAACGGAACAGGAGGTGGTTGCTCCAGCCCCTTGGCCTGTTCACCTGTGGTTAGTCGACGCAGATTGTACGTTTAACGACTCATCAGAACCTACAGCACCCGATCGACCCGACTCGGTACCTGTACCACCAGACGACTCGGAACAGTCCATCGCTACGCTGCAACAATTTTCTTCGCCAGCTACAGCTCTATTGACTGACCTCACGGAAGCTCGCCCGTTAATTCGAACCGAGCTAACTGTGAAAACTCCTGATGGCGGACACCAAATTTCTGGATTAGTGGACTGCGCTGCGACACTTGATTTTGTGTCAGAGGACTTTGTACGACGCTTTGCTTTACAGACTCGGAAGTCTGCGAGTAAGACTCCAGTTCGACTCGCTAATGGACAACGAGTGACTTCTACGAGAGTCTGTGACGTCACTTTTGAGCTGGCTCGACACGAATTTCAACGGACTTTTTACGTTCTACGTGATTTACGCACAGCTGATTTAATCATGGGTTTACCATGGCTTGATGACAAACATGCCTCTTTACAATTTGGTACAACCAGAATTTTTACACTAATGGACGGTACAGCTGTGGAGACTACACTCGAGGAACGACGCCCTGAGTGTCTGCTGCTGTCGTCTACTAAAGTTCAGAAACTCCTACGCAAGACGCGCCGTAGCAAAGGACGTCATGCTGAATTTTACGTAATTGAACTTACGTCAGCAGCTGAACAACAAACAGATTTCCACACGGGAGAGGAACTAACTGCAGAACAACGTGACAACTTCCGGTCGTTACTTTTCAATGACTTCCCGGAGTTACTGCAACCTGTCGACTCTCCACCAGTAAGCCGACACTGGGATCACCCCATTGACACTACTGGCCCGATGCGACGTCAACGTCTGAACCGACTGTCGCCAGCAGAACGCGCTGAGCTTAATCGACAGCTTAAAGACGCAATAGAAGCTGGTCAGGTCCGTCCCAGCTACAGTGAGTTCGGCTCGCCAATTCTTTTTGTGCGGAAAGCTGATGGCTCGCTACGTCTGTGCATTGACTACCGTGGCCTTAACGAGGTTACGCGTAAAGATGCTTACCCGCTTCCGAGAGTGGACGACACACTGGACGAACTTAAGGACGCGAATTTTTACACACACCTCGACCTCGCTTCTGGATTTTGGCAAGTTCGAGTGCGTGACCAGGACGTTCACAAGACGGCTTTTCAGACCCCTGATGGCTTAATGGAATGGGTCGCCATGCCGTTTGGGCTGTGCAACGCACTAGCTACATTTCAAAGGATGATGAACGACATACTTCGCGACTTTTTACATAAGTTCGTGACAGTCTACCTGGATGACGTATGTATTTACAGTCGAACTCTGGAGGAGCACCTGGAGCACCTACGTCTAGTGCTACAGCGATTTAAGGAGGAAGGGCTGAAATTACGCCTTAAGAAATGCTTCTTCGGATTGCAAGAAATGGAGTATCTGGGCTACACTGTGTCAGCCGGTAAAATTTCGGTTTCCACAAAGAAAGTCGAGGCCGTTGCAGACTGGCCAGTGCCCAAGACGCAGAAGGAGGTTCGCAGTTTCGTACAGTTCTGCAACTTCTACGCGAGATTTATACACCATTTTAGCGACCTTACGGCTCCATTGACGGACTTACTGCGGAAGTCCCAGCCACAGAAGGTTACGCTGACGCCTGCCTGTTCGGAAGCCTTTGAGACTCGCAAGTTACGGCTCATTTCCGCGCCATGCCTGATCCTTCCGGAGGTCAGCCCGGACGCGACGTTCACCGTAGCTACAGATGCTTCAACAGTGGGGATTGCAGCAGTCCTGTTGCAAGACCAAGGAGGAGGTCTTCAACCAGTCTCTTACTGGGCGCGTAAGCTGAATCCAGCTGAGCGTGGTAACACTTACTCTGCGTACGACTTAGAAGCTTTGGCCGTATGCGAAGCTGTCAAGCATTGGAGGTGCTATCTTGAAGGATGCTCTAAGTTCCTTGTCGTAACAGACCACGACACACTGCGGCATCTGCTCAGGCAACCGAACAACAGGCTGAACAAGCGGCAAGCAAGATACCTGCGGGACTTGCAACCGTTTGTGGGCTCGATGACACTTGCATATCGCAAGGGAGCTGTGAACGAAGCTGACCCGTTGAGCCGGCGTCCAGACTTCGTACCTCAGGCCACAGTACCCTTATTTTGGGATGGTGAGGTTCCGTCAGATCGAGAATTACGACGGAATCCTAGCTGTTGTTTGAAGACGCACAATTAAATTTACTGACTGTTGACGCGCTGCAGCTGAGCCCTGAGTTCGCTGATCTCATTCGCGAGGGGTTCTCACGAGATTCGTTTTATGGGGACGATGGTGAGTGGACAAGAAACAGCCGGATAGAAGCCAAAGACGGGTACTTTTGGCGTCTCAATCGCCTCTGTATTCCACAGAACTCTGAGCTCCGACTGAGATTGATTACAGAGCTGCACGAAAGTTCGTCAGCTGGTCACAGAGGAGTTGCTAGCACTCTTGCTAAAGCACTCGACAGATTCTGGTGGAAACGAATTCGCCAAGATGTGAAAGATTTTTGTGAACGCTGCGTCGTGTGTCGACGAGCGAAAATTCGACCGCAGATGGCTGCGACTCTTGACCCATTGCATGTTCCACCCAGACCGTGGCACACAGTTGGTCTTGACTACCTTACACACTTGCTTGAGAGCAATGGCTTTAACAATGTGTTGATTGTAGTAGACCATCTAACACGAAGGGCCCATTTTCTGCCATGCACAGAGTCGATTACTGCCGAAGAAACTGCCACTTTGTTTTTACAGGGAGTCTACCGTTTACATGGACTGCCCCGTGTGCTGATCAGTGACCGCGACCCGAAGTTTGTCAGCGCTTTCTGGCAGACACTCTGGAGACGCCTTGGAACGCGTCTGAACATGTCTACCAGCCGACACCCAGAAACAGACGGCTTGACAGAACGCGTGAACAGCACATTTCAGCAGCTTCTTCGTTGCTTCTGTTGCTATGATGGCTCTGATTGGTCGACACTTCTACCGCAAGTGGAGTTTGCGTAAAACGCTTCGCGTGCACTTGGAATTGAGCACACACCGTTCGAGGCTAACTTTGGATTCTCTCCTGAGGAGCCTCCTGACCTGCTCTTCAGCATGCGACCATCGATTCCAATTTCGCAAGACGCAACAGAACGGTTGAGATTGTTACAGGAAGTACATACCCTGGTACGCTCAGTGTTACAGCTACACAAAGACGAGATGCAGGCGCGCACAGAACCATCTACAGCGCCACACTTCGCTAAGGGAGACAAGGTGTCAGTCGTCACATGAAACCTTTTTCTGCGAGGACAGCCAAACGGGAAACTCAGAGACAAACAGCTTGGACCTTTTTCAGTGGAGGAGCAGATTGGAAAACACAGTTACAGATTAAAACTTCCAGCGACAGTACGCTTACACCCTGTGTTCCACGTTAATAACTTGAGACCCTGCTCTACCGCTCCGCTACGACCAGCTGTCCCGGTAACTATACCTGAAGGAGACGACGAGGAGTTCGACGTCTCGCACATCTCTGCTGTGTGCATCAAGTCGCTACCCGGGCGACGAGGCAAATATCTGCTCTTCATGACGCACTTCAACGATGACGACATTCCACCTATCTGGCACCGTTTGAACGAGGTACATCGAACAATTGCGTTACAAGAATTCTTGGAGACGCCTCAATGGCACAAGTTTGCCAAGACTCAGGCGTACACTGACTTCATGCACGCTCATCCAGCGCGCATTCCTGAGTCCCAGTAATTGCTTCAGTAAAGGAGCCAAGAACCACGGAGGTCTGCCTCGCGGCGGCCTCATTGATCTGTCAAGAGGGGGAGGGTACGAGTGTGACGAGTACAGTCCTGCAACAGTACATTGCAGGACATTGTACAGGTACTCGTTACGGATTCCAATTCGTGCTTTTCCACAGGACGGACGTATACTCGTGGGTACGTCGCTACTGCAATATTGTAATGGTGCTGATGCTACAGTACGACCAGTACCTCCCGGTACGTACAGATATGCATAATTAATCTAACTAGCCAGATGACGCGCCAGAACGAGCTCTTCGATGCAGAAGGAGCCGCGTCGTGAGACCCAATGCTAGGCAGGCCGCGTCTCGAGAACAGATGACGACGGTTGAACAGCACTAACGCCTGGCACGTAAGCGTAGCTTGCAGGCGTAAGCAATCTGGGCAGAAACCTATTTAAGCCCTGTGCAGTAGAGGGAGGTGACAGAACCTTTTAACAATTCCTTTGTTCACTTACAACATCTACTGCCTAAGTACAGCAGTGAAACATCTCTCACCATTTGCCTCTCGATAACATCTTTTGTCATCTTGCAACAACAGAACTAGACAGACTAGAACAGATTTGTGCTAGCGTTTAGCTTTCAGAGGCTAACCGTTACATAAGGCTGATGCAAAGGCTCAGTTGAAGCCTCCAAAAACATTCGTCTTTGGCGTCTATCATAACACCTTTTGTCCACTCACCCTCGTCCTTATAAAACTTTTCTTGGAGTGCCCCTCCCCCCTCCACAAACACGACTCCCGAGCTCATGGCTAAGTTGCAGTGCAATAACATGCATTGAGACGAATTATGCGTCTTGCTGACCAACTCGTAGCTCGCATATTTGCTGCTCGGACTTCCGCCGCGAATTACTCTCGCCTGACGGAACCTAGCTATCCCAAAGCAATGGAAGTTTTGCATGATGTGTGAAGTATGGTCGTCAAGTAAACGGATCATCTTTATTCTCGACTCCCTTGCCGTAACAAAATGTCATAGTGCCCACAAAAGCCTACAAGTTGCGCACGTACTGAGCTTGCCGCTTGTTTAGCTCCTATGCAGGTTGCATTAGTACAAGTCACATTGTGTTGTGGTAAGTCACGACAAGGAATTCAGAACAACCCTTCCGGTAACTCCTCCAATGCGTAATGGATCCAAAGAGGGCCAAAGCACCCATGTCGTAAGCAGAATAAGTGTGGCCGCGCTAAGCTCTATTTGGCTTTCGCGCACGGTAAGAGACTGGGTGAAGGCCTACTCCTTGGTCTTGCGGCAAAATGGCTGCAATCCCCAATGTTAAAGCATTTGTAGCTACGGTGAACGCCGCGTCCGAGCTTTCTTCCGGAAGAATCAGGCATGACACGGGAATGAGCCGTAAATTGAGAATCCCAAACGCTTCCAAACATGTCAACGTCAACGTAACCTTCAATGGGTATGACTTCCGCAGTATGTGTGCTAACGGCGCCAACGAATAGCTGATGTGATGAGCTCATGAACTTGGCGTGAAAGCAAATCAACATTAGCATATCGATAAATTGATTACAAAATATTACAAAGCTGCGAATGTTTCTTTGTGTCATAGGAACAAGCCAAACCTTAACAACGTAGATACTCTGAGTCGAAGCTGAAAGCTTGCCTTCATACCCGGTGTAGCCCAATTACGCTATGTCATTAAAGAGTAAATAGAAAGTGTAAAAAGGTAATCTTCGGTGAAGGGCGCGTCGTGGAGCACCTCGTCTGCTCCGGCTTCTTCGACACCACCGCCCCCGACCGTAGCACCAACGCCACCGACGGCGTGCTCGCGGGTTTGGAAGACTAACGTCTCAAAGTTAGTCTCCACGTGGACACAAAAGGTAAGACCCCCCTTATGTCCATGCAACCCAGCGCCGGCAAGGGTGACAGAGACAACCCCGACCTATGGCGGCCGGAAAAAAACCTCAAGGCATGAGAATAAAGGGACACGGAAATTAAAGACAAACAAAAGAAGGACAAGTCGCACCCACCTCAGAATAAGCCCGACCCAAATGCGGAGGATTGATGGGGTGCGCTGCCGCGCCGAGTCTTGCAAACATGGCTCAAACTGTATGGGACATCGCTTGCGTCGGAGCTGGCGCGAGTAGTCAAAATCGGCGCAGGTGGGGAAACCCTATAGGTGCCTCGTATATGTGGATCCGGGTGGGAGTAACTATACCATTTTGGCGCAACCGCCCACCCAACAGACCTAATCTAGCTAGGCGTGTCGTTAATTGACGCCACGCCCCTCCACCTAGACTTCGTTAACAAGGAGCTAGCTGGCTTCGTGGAACCCGGAGCTTGGAACCGTGTGGCAACGATAGCTATGTCTCACGCCTATTCATATTCCTTAAGCCCGGGCACAATTAGTGGCGCTTGAGGCGCCCGCCGGCGGTGCAGCGGCGGCAGCCCCGGCGGAGGGGAGTGCGCTCGCAGGCCCGTCGGCACTCACCCTCACCTCCTCGTGATGGGTGCTCATAACCCTAATGCCATGTCACGCTTGGCACGGTAGGGGGCTAGACGGGGTGAGCCGACGTCTGCAATCCATGTGATCATATTCTGCAAGAAAAGCCATATACGGAGGGCGTTCTAAAATGAACATGTATTGACCAACGCCAAGATCTCCCGCTCGACTCACCCGACATTTCATTTCGTGGCCATGTACCCTCAGATCCCCTCACGATGAAGAGGTGGGCTAGTATTTGCTATTTGACGGCTGTGTGAATACGGCGTATCATGGCGCGGGCGGGGGGGAGGCGTAGGATCATGCGCTGGCTAGCCATGAAGCTAGCCACCGACCGGCGTTATGGCCGTTGAGCCGTCCCGGGATGAGGAGCGAGACGTCAAGAGCATGGAAAGATAGCCGCGGACGGAGAAGCGGCACGGTTGGCGGTGGAGATCCTGAGGATTTGCCGTCGCCAAAGTCGCCATGTACGGAGTGTTGTTTTGGATAATATATTAAATGATGTCCGTACTCACCACCCCCGGGGACGTGATCCCCGAGGATATTGGACCCACAAAGAGGTGGCCACAGAGCAATGGAGCTTAAGAATAACATGTAGCGCCCGGGTAAGATCACCAACCGCCTCCTATTGTCTTTGGGAGTCGCCCCCCCTTGCGTGCCTTGAGGTGACGGGAGACTTATACCCGCTAGATCGCCGCTTGGGGAGGAGCGGAGCAGCCATATGGGGCGGGGGAGCGACTGAGCAACCGTCAGACCGACAATCGACTAAGGACCCAAGGGGGGTTTCAGACAGTTTTCTCCACCCACAGCTTCAAGCGGAGACCTATGCCGTCAGCGTACTCGTTGGGTTGGCCACTGGCCCCGCTCGACACCTATGATCGACCTTGAATGGTTATCCCTCCGTAGCGGTGGTGAGCACGCTGCGTATTGAATAGACAAAGGGTCAATACTAGGTATTGTCGGAATCTCGAACGGATAGGTACACGTAGGTCGTGCCGGCCCCACTAGGGGGCCGGATTTGGTGACTAGGGAGGTAAGAGGAGTGAGATGGCGGCCGGCAAGGGCACCAACAGGGCCGGCCGACTGCCACTAATAGGGAATATAGTACCGCTAATACCATAACACTAAGTACTAGAATGACAAATGGCTACCTTGCACATAAGCACTAGGCAACGGGATGCTAGTGCTAACACCCCCCCTCAAGGTAGCCGAGGTCTTGACGTCCTCCCAGTATCGAGAAAGGTGACATCTTGGTCGAAAGTGTAGTGCTTGTAGCGTGAGTCTCAGGCCGGGTAGGTGTAGCGACATGTGCTCACATGAACGTGCCGCCACCGGCGAGTTGCCGATATGAAGCGGTTCCAAATGTACTACGTAATGTGCTAATCTGACATGTAGCGGAAAAAACTGTCCACGGGGGAATTAGCCGACGCATGAGAGCGACCGACGAGGAAGAAGCAAAGCGAACACGGGCCGAATTTTCGCGGGTCGGTTTTAAACAACCAGATCCGGTCGAGAGCATCGGTAGGCTGAAGGTTAGGTGAGACTGAAAGCTAGGTGGGGCGAGCGTGGCGCCGGGCGCTTTATATACGCTCTTCTCCTTGTTCGTGGGAGATGGTAGGACAGTCGCGGACAACCAGCTCGACCAGCTTTACTCGGCTATGGCACGATTCTCGCTACTCCGCGACTCACGTCGCAAAGAGCTAAAACCCGTCGACTAGTAATCCAAACTACTTGACGACTCAAAAAACCCCGATCCCTCGCTAAGCCAAAGAAGCTGAATTATGAGATACCTCATCAATCCATGCAATTTAAAAATAGTCGCCCGGTCACCCCGCCTTTCATGGCTTTGTGTCTATGGTGCTTTTGTGACGAGTATTGTCATGCAAAAGTTCATTGCGTGGCATTGAATATGCACTCGTTACTAAATTGACCCTACTTTTCCATCGGAAGGATGTTATTCGTAGCTACGTCGCCACTGCAAACTAGCGAGAGTACGAATGTTTTATCGTACGACCTGTACCTCCCGGTACGTACGAGTACGCACAAATAGTATAACTAGCAACATGACGCGCTAGTATGATTCCCCGAGAAAAACAAGCCGCGTCGCTAGTAAGTTTAGACCGACTCGAGAGCCCTAGCGCCTGGCACGAGGACAATGCGAAAACATGAGCAAGCTAGCTAGGCTGGAGCTTTTTAAGCCTAGTGCAGTTGAGGGAGGTGACATTACCATTTATTCAATCCCTTCGTTTACAATCTAATGTTATTAAACCACCAAACCTCTCTCATCCCTCTCCATTTGCACGTCCACATGCATAAGAAACAATAGAATAGAACAAAGCATAAAATAATTGTGTCATCAATTAGCTCATCTCAACATGCAAACTACCGCTTTGGTTGCGGAGCATCTTGATCTTCACACGCTTTCGTTCTTGCTTTACTCACTCGACGCTGATTTTTGACTCAAGATGGCTTCTTTTGGACCCGGTGATTACGTTGTGATCGGAGTGCAAGTTGATAGCTCGAAAACCCTTGACATAAAACTCGTGTAACAACGTGAACCCCGTACTACTAAAACTTGGTATCTTGCCGGTTCGACTTTGCCTAACGAAGCGGTGGAAGCGCATGTGGACGTTGCCGTTCGTAACTTGTTTGAGGAAACTGACCTCACTCTCACCGTCGACAATCTTACGTAATTGCGTGGCAACCATGTACGCGTACCGTTTCCCGCTAGTCAACATCAACTCGTACACGTTTTTTCAGCTTCTATACCCGTTCCGTACGTGATTGCTGATCTGCGTACGCGAGCTAAGGTCGTGCAAGCCGTTACTGCTCAGTCGACGGTTTACTTTGATGGTATCGGCACCGTTCCGAGTACTGTTGACATTGATGGACTGTCGCTTATGCCGTCTAAGTCTGGCCTTGTCAGAGAAGCTCAACTTATGTACGAGTTACTTCATTGTAGGCCCATGGATCGATGCTATCGTCGAGATTCTTCACGCGTATTTCTCTGTGACCTCGGGTATATTTCGCATTCGGGGTCTCCGAAAACACCACGAAATACGTCGATATAGTTCGGATGATATCATCGATCCCTAGCCTTACTTTATTTTTGTTACGTGGCTCAATGGGAATCTTTTCGAGGCGCTGTGATTTCTCGATAGCCTTTTCTCCACGAGGACACGTCTTTAACAAAGCGATTCTTCTTATTTCCCCCTTTCATTGCTGCCGATAGTGGGCATGTCTGGATGTTGATCAAAGGCTACATGATTCATCTGTGCGGTGAGACACCTATTGATCTACGCTTGAGAGTTCCGGCACCGACATCCAACTTTGCTTGAGCGTAAAGCCGACTGAGACGCAGTGTAAGGCCGCAACTGACGGCCCCTACTAGACGGGACAAGACGCAAGTAAGTTGGAGGACTTGTTAGAGATGCAGTTTTCTCATGCTCGGCATCAATCCCGATACTTACAACGTTCTTGTGTGGGCTACGTCACGATTCCCTTGTGCTTTTAACATTTGGTGGCTAAGCCGTACGAACAAGGTACCTATTCTAGACACGTTCGACTCATTGGTTACAAAGATTCGTAAAACGTCCATGTCGTCTAACATTTGAGATGACGCAATTACGGACTTGCTTTATCTTACACAAGAGCCCCAAACTTACGCAACCTACACCCTGCAGTTATTTAAGGACTTTTTGAGGAGGTCCCAACAACTATTTTCGGACGTCTTCTAGTGTGTCACCTTTATCAAAGGACTGTCGAAATTCGAGCTCCATACTCAAGCCAAGTGCCATCGCTCCCAGCAAAAAAGACTACAACATGCCGCTCGTCGAGTTACAGAATTTCATGAATGACCTCTTGACCGACTCGCCACATCTAGGCCAAGCGATTCCATCTGGTAGCCTTGGAAGGTGTCGACAAGCTCATAAGCGCCCACTTGACAACCAAGAGGTCATGCCTACCACGCGCATTGAACGCGGTGAAGGATCATGTCGTGAACGTGGTCGAGGACGTGGCAATCAAGGACGCCGCGGGCGGATGTCTCAATACACTCACCGAATTGACTTTCATGCCATCGCAAGATTTTTGACCCCTTATGAGCAAGAGGGGCACCAAAGGAGGGACTTTGCTTCAAGAGTCACAAGAAGGGGCACAGTCTCTTCCAATGCCCGGAGCTAGCTCGCAAGGCGCTAGCTGATATTCCCGACAAGTGAAAATGATGGTGGCAAGCTGCGCTTCGGATGAGTTCGAGCAGCTAGCTACATCAACTTGTCGTCTTGAAACACTTTTAGCAATTATAAAGGTTTATTTTTCGACACCTCCATCGGCTTCGGTAGCGGCACCAGCTAAGACAGAAGATGGTCGTCCTCGCCAAAGCAATCAGACACACACTGGTAGATATGTAATAACTAGACATTCGATTGACTAGAAACTTGTCGACTCTGATTTTGAGCCTTCGCACGCACGTTTTGACTTCATTTTGGCAGGCTGTGTTGATGACGAGGGTCTCAACTCGACATACCTCACTCTTCCGCGAGTGACTCATTCTTGGAGAGCGACTAAAGTGGAGAGCGAGTGTTCTTCAACCCACCTTGGGAGTAACGGAACATGTGGCATGCCATGTTGAGAGTTGTCGTTGTGACGAGTACAGTCCTGCAACAGTACATTGCAGGACATTGTACAGGTACTCGTTACGGATATCAATTCGTGCTTTTCCACAGGACGGACGTATACTCGTGGGTACGTCGCTACTGCAATATTGTAATGGTGCTGATGCTACAGTACGACTAGTACCTCCCGGTACGTACAGATATGCATAATTAATCTAACCAGCCAGATGACGCGCCAGAGCGAGCTCTCCAATGCAGAAGGAGCCGCGTCGTGAGACCCAATGCTAGGCAGGCCGCATCTCGAGGCGAATGACGACGGTTGAGCAGCACTAACGCCTGACACGTAAGCGTAGCTTGCAGGCGTGATTAGTCTGGGCTGAAACCTATTTAAGCCCAGTGCAGTAGAGGGAGGTGACAGAACCTTTTAACAATTCCTTTGTTCACTTACACTAACTACTGCCCAAGTACAGCAGTAAGACATCTCTCATCAATTGCCTCTCGACAACATCAATTGCCATCTTGCAACAACAGAACTAGACAGACTAGAACAGATTTGTGCTAGCGTTTAGCTTTCAGAGGCTAACCGCCACACTGGTTTCGGAGCTCTTTGGTCGACGCACGCTTTCGTTGCTCGTTGATCTGCTCGAAGTTGTTTGCTTGAGTCGAGATGGCTTCTCTCGGAGCTGGACATTACGTGGTTTTGGTAATTCACGTCGGAGGAACTAAATCGTCGGACTTGAAGTTGGTGTTTCAGCGTGAGCCTCGTTCTGGTAGAACTTGGTTCCCTGCTGGCTCTGTCTTACCTAACGAAGAGCATGTCGACGCTGCTATTCGCGAGTTACACGAGGAGACCGGTCTTGTTCTGACATCGGATGATTTGACGCTGTTGAGTGGTGAACCTGTTAACGTTACACTACCTCAAGGACGACAGCTTGTTTACGTGTACTCGGCGTCTATTCCTGTCCTATTTGCTACGAGCAACTTACGTACACCTGCTCAGGTCGAGCAGGTTGTTTTGGAACAGTCGACAGTTAATCCGGATGGCACTTACGTCGTCCCGGAAACCATCAACATTGACGGTCTGACACTTACGCCTGCACAGACTGGGTTACTTCGTGCTAAGAAGCACAAGAGTGAATTACTTCACTTTGGTTACGTGGCTCAGTGGGAATCTTTCTATCGAGCAATGACACAACATGTTCCAGTCATGCATGACGACACGTCTATCCCGAGACAGCTCCACATGTACCCCCGGTTTACAACGGTCGACTCTGGTTCTGTCTGGCTGCTGATTGTTGGACACATCAACCGACTGACTGGAGTGGGACCTACAGATTTACGAGTGGGAACGCCGATGCCTACCCACAACTTTGCTGGACTATCTGTGACTCTCACGGAGACTCAGCGTAAGGCTGCAATTACTTCACCGTACCAGAATGGTCTGGTGCCTAATGTACTGGAGGATTGGCTTGAAGCGCAGCCTCAGCGTTTTATAATGCTTGGAATTACAGCTAACTCGTACGATGCAGTGTTCTGGGTTACTTCACAGTTTGCTGGACACCTTGGTGGATGGTGGTTGAACCGGAAAAATCAGCCTCCAATTCCGTCTACGTACAACGAGCTTGTTGAGGAGTTACGCAAGTCGACGTTTCTTCCAAACATTCAGGACGACGCGATTAACGCTTTGATGAACTTTATGCAGAGCAACACGATGAGTTACGCGCTTTACACTAAACAGTACAACGACTACTTACGTCGGTCTCGTCAAGACCTGACAGCTGAAGTGCAGTGTGTACGCTTCATTAATGGCCTGGCAAGCGATGCGCTCAAGAAACTGGCTAAGTCACACCGAGCTCAACTAGGATACCGGACTACGCTAGTGGAGCTGCAAAACTTTTTGAATAACGTCGTGACAGATTCGCCGGAACTGGGCAATGCGAGGTCTGCTGCTGGACCATCTGCCCAGCCTACACGCAAGCGTAACATTGAGGACCCTCTTGAGGAAGCCTCTAACGTCTGGAAACGTAACAAGGGTGGCCGTGGACGTGGCCGCGGACGTGGACGTGGAGGTGGAAACAATGGTGGACGCGGTCAGACATCTGGTCGTGAAGATTTTAATTCGCTTGCAAATGCAATGACAGCTGAGGAGCGCAAGCGACACATGGACGAGGGACTCTGCTTCAAGTGCCACAAGAAGGGACATCGTTTGTTCCAATGCCCGGAGTTCAAAGGCAAGGCACCGATGCAACCTAAGAAGCAATGATGGTGGCAAGGCTGTTCTACAAATGAACTGGAGCAGCCGGCTACATCTACTGTTCATTCTGAGACACTGTTAGCGACAGAGGTCGTCGATACACCTTCGGCATCTCCATCGACTACAGTTGCGACACCTGTAACGCAAGTAGCAGGTCGTCGTCGTCAGACTAAGCAGAGACAGAGTCGTAAACCTGTAACCAGACGTTCAGTTGATTGGAAACTGGTTGACTCAGTCTTTGACCCTCTGCATGCACGATTCAACTTCACGTTGGAGGGATGTGCTGATGATGAAGGTCTAAACTCGCACGGTGACTTACCTCACTGTTCGCCGAGTGACTCGATTCTAGACAGAGACTTGACAGGAGAACGGGTGTTCATCAATCCACCCTGGGAGTTAGCTGAGCAGATTGCGCAGCATTTTGAGGATTGTCGTCGAACATCTCCGACATCTACGATGGCTGTATTTGTACTACCGAAGTGGGCGAAATTTACTCAGGTGACTAAGCACTGGAAACTTTATCAAGAATTCCCAGCAAGGACACAGCTTTTTACACGTCAGTCACTGGAGAACCCAACGCAACAGGAGGTGGTTGCTCCAGCCCCTTGGCCTGTACAGCTGTGGTTAGTCGACGCAGATTGTGCTTTTTACGACTCACCGGAATCTACAGCACCTGATCAACCCGACTCGGTACCTGTACCAACAGACGACTCGGAACAGTCCATCGCTACGCTGCAACAATTTTCCTCGCCAGCTACAGCACTACTGACTGACCTCACGGAAGCTCGCCCGTTAATTCGAACGGAGCTGACTGTGAAAACTCCTGATGGCGGACACCAAATTTCTGGATTAGTGGACTGCGCTGCGACACTTGATTTTGTGTCAGAGGACTTTGTACGACGCTTTGCTTTACAGACTCGGAAGTCTGCGAGTAAAACTCCAGTTCGACTCGCTAATGGACAACGAGTGACTTCTACGACAGTCTGCGACGTCACTTTTGAGCTGGCTCGACACGAGTTTCAACGGACTTTCTACGTTTTACGTGATTTACGTACAGCTGATTTAATCCTGGGTTTACCATGGCTTGATGACGAACAGGCCTCTTTACAATTTGGTACAACCAGAATTTTTACACTGATGGACGGTACAGCTGTGGAGACTACACTCGAGGAACGACGCCCTGAGTGTCTGCTACTGTCATCTACGAAAGTTCAAAAGCTCATGCGCAAGACGCGCCGCAGCAGAGGACGTCATGCTGATTTTTACGTCATTGAACTTACGTCAGCTGCCGACCAATCAACGGACTTTCACACTGGAGAGGAACTAACAGCAGAACAACGTGACAACTTCCGGTCGTTACTTTTTGAAGACTTCCCGGAGTTACTGCAACCTGTCGACTCTCCGCCAGTAAGCCGACAGTGGGATCACCCCATTGACACAACTGGCCCGATGCGACGTCAACGTCTGAACAGATTGTCACCCGCAGAGCGCGCTGAGCTTAATCGACAGCTTAAAGACGCAGTGGAAGCTGGGTTGATACGCCCCAGCTACAGTGAGTTCGGCTCGCCAATTCTTTTTGTGCGAAAGGCTGATGGCTCGCTACGTCTGTGCATTGACTACCGCGGTCTTAACGAGGTTACGCGGAAAGATGCTTACCCGCTACCGCGTGTGGATGACACCCTGGACGAACTTAAGGACGCGAATTTTTACACACACCTCGACCTCGCTTCTGGATTCTGGCAAGTTCGAGTGCGTGATCAAGACGTTCACAAGACGGCTTTTCAGACCCCTGATGGCTTAATGGAATGGGTCGCCATGCCGTTTGGACTGTGCAACGCACCAGCTACATTTCAGAGGATGATGAACGACATTCTTCGCGACTTTTTACATAAGTTCGTGACAGTCTACCTGGACGACGTCTGTATCTACAGTCGAACTCTGGAAGAGCACCTGGAACACCTGCGTCTAGTGCTACAGCGATTCAAGGAGGAAGGGCTGAAATTACGCCTTAAGAAATGCTTCTTCGGATTGCAAGAAATGGAGTATCTGGGCTACACTGTGTCAGCCGGGAAAATTTCGGTTTCCACAAAGAAAGTCGAGGCCGTTGCAGACTGGCCAGTGCCCAAGACGCAGAAGGAGGTTCGCAGTTTCGTACAGTTCTGCAACTTCTATGCGAGATTTATACACCATTTTAGCGACCTTACGGCTCCATTGACGGACTTACTGCGGAAGTCCCAGCCACAGAAGGTTACGCTGACGCCTGCCTGTTTGGAAGCCTTCGAGACTCTCAAGTTACGGCTCATTTCCGCGCCATGCCTGATCCTTCCGGAGGTCAGCTCGGACGCGACGTTCACCGTAGCTACAGATGCTTCAACAGTGGGGATTGCAGCAGTCCTGTTGCAAGACCAAGGAGGCGGTCTTCAACCAGTCTCTTACTGGGCGCGTAAGCTGAATCCAGCTGAGCGTGGTAACACTTACTCTGCGTACGACTTAGAAGCTTTGGCTGTATGCGAAGCTGTCAAGCATTGGAGGTGCTATCTTGAAGGCTGTTCTAAGTTCCTTGTCGTAACAGACCACGACACACTGCGACATCTGCTCAGGCAACCGAACAACAGGCTGAACAAGCGGCAAGCAAGATACCTGCGGGATTTGCAACCGTTTGTGGGCTCGATGACACTTGCATATCGCAAGGGAGCTCTGAACGAAGCTGACCCGTTAAGCCGGCGTCCAGACTTCGTACCTCAAGCCACAGTACCCTTATTTTGGGATGGCGAGGTTCCGTCAGATCGAGAATTACGACGGAAGTCCCAGCTGCTGTTTGAAGACGCACAGTTAAATTCACTGACTGTTAACGCGTTGCAGCTGAGCCCTGAGTTCGCTGATCTCATTCGCGAGGGGTTCTCACGAGATTCGTTTTATGGGGACGATGGTGAGTGGACAAAAGACAGCCGGATAGAAGCCAGAGATGGGTACTTTTGGCGTCTCAATCGCCTCTGTATTCCACAGAACTCTGAGCTCCGACTGAGATTGATCACAGAGCTGCACGAAAGTTCGTCAGCTGGTCACAGAGGAGTTGCTAGCACTCTTGCTAAAGCACTCGACAGATTCTGGTGGAAACGAATCCGCCAAGATGTGAAAGATTTTTGTGAACGCTGCGTCGTGTGCCGACGAGCGAAGATTCGACCGCAGATGGCTGCGACTCTTTACCCATTACCTGTTCCACCCAGACCGTGGCACACAGTTGGTCTTGACTACCTGACACACTTGCCTGAGAGCAACGGCTTTAACAGTGTGCTGATTGTAGTAGACCATCTAACTCGAATGGCCCATTTTCTGCCATGTACAGAGTCGATTACTGCCGAAGAAACTGCTACTTTGTTTTTACAGGGAGTCTACCGCTTACATGGACTTCCCCGTGTGCTGATCAGCGACCGCGACCCGAAATTTGTCAGCGCTTTCTGGCAGACACTTTGGAGACGTCTTGGAACGCGACTGAACATGTCTACCAGCCGACACCCAGAAACAGATGGACTGACAGAACGCGTGAACAGCACGTTTCAGCAGCTTCTTCGTTGCTTCTGTTGCTATGATGGCTCTGACTGGTCGACACTTTTACCACAAGTGGAGTTTGCGTACAATGCTTCGCGTGCACTCGGAATTGAGCACACACCGTTCGAGGCTAACTTTGGTTTTTCTCCTGAGGAGCCTCCTGACCTGCTCTTCAGCATGCGACCATCGATTCCAATTTCGCAAGACGCAACAGAACGGTTGAAGTTGTTACAGGAAATACACAGCCTGGTACGCTCTGTGTTACAGCTACATAAGGACGAGATGCAGGCGCGCACAGAACAGTCTACAGCGCCACACTTCGCTAAGGGAGACAAGGTGTCAGTCGTCACAGCAAATCTTTTTCTCAGAGGACAACCGAACAGGAAACTCAGAGACAGACAGCTCGGCCCTTTTCCAGTGGAGGAGCAGATTGGAAAACACAGTTACAGATTGAAACTACCAGCGACAGTACGCTTACATCCTGTGTTCCACGTTAATAACTTACGGCCCTGCTCTACTGCTCCACTACGACCAGCTGTCCCGGTAACAGTACCTGAAGGAGACGACGAGGAGTTCGACGTCTCACACATCTCTGCTGTGTGCATCAAGTCGCTACCTGGGCGACGAGGCAAATATTTGCTCTTCATGACGCACTTCAGTGATGACGACATTCCACCTGTCTGGCACCGTTTGAACGAGGTGCATCGAACAATTGCGTTACAAGATTTCTTGGAGACGCCCCAATGGCGCAAGTTCGCCAAGACTCAGGCGTACATTGACTTCATGCACGCTCACCCAGCGCGCATTCCTGAGTCCCAGTAACTGCTTCAGTAAAGGAGCCAAGAACCACGGAGGTCTGCCTCGCGGCGGCCTCATTGATCTGTCAAGAGGGGGAGGGTACGAGTGTGACGAGTACAGTCCTGCAACAGTACATTGCAGGACATTGTACAGGTACTCGTTACGGATATCAATTCGTGCTTTTCCACAGGATGGACGTATACTCGTGGGTACGTCGCTACTGCAATATTGTAATGGTGCTGATGCTACAGTACGACCAGTACCTCCCGGTACGTACAGATATGCATAATTAATCTAACCAGCCAGATGACGCGCCAGAGCGAGCTCTCCAATGCAGAAGGAGCCGCGTCGTGAGACCCAATGCTAGGCAGGCCGCATCTCGAGGCGAATGACGACGGTTGAGCAGCACTAACGCCTGACACGTAAGCGTAGCTTGCAGGCGTGATTAGTCTGGGCTGAAACCTATTTAAGCCCAGTGCAGTAGAGGGAGGTGACAGAACCTTTTAACAATTCCTTTGTTCACTTACACTAACTACTGCCCAAGTACAGCAGTAAGACATCTCTCATCAATTGCCTCTCGACAACATCAATTGCCATCTTGCAACAACAGAACTAGACAGACTAGAACAGATTTGTGCTAGCGTTTAGCTTTCAGAGGCTAACCGCCACATCGTCGTAAAACTCCAACATCTACAATGGTTTTGTTCGTCCTACTTTAATGGGATAATTTCAAAAACATCACTCGACAATGGCAATAGTACCATGAATTCCTTGCTCGGACACATTTGTTTGCTCGCCAATCGGTTAAAGATCCGACCCAGCAAAAGGTTGATGCCCTTGTTCCATGGCCAATTCAATTGTGGTTGGTCGACGCTGATTGTGATTTTTGCGATTCAGCCCCAACAACATCTTTTGTGGAACCTCCATCGCTATTTGTACCACCAGACGAGTCTAATGCCTCCATCGCTACGTCGCGACAATTTTCTACGGACGCTACCTCCCTTTTTATTGATATCACCGCGAAGCTCGCTTGTTATTTCGAACCGAGCTGAATGCGAAAACTCTTGATGGCGGACATCTACTTTCCGGATTGGTCCCTGAAGTCTAAGATTTAGACCCTAGTTCGACTCGCCAACGGTCAACGTGTGACGTCTTCTACATGGTTCGAGATTACTTTCGAGCTGGTTAAACACGAATTTAAACGGATTTTTAATGTCCAACTTGATTTACGTGATGTTGATATGGTGCTCGGTATACCATGGTTGGATGACGAGCAAGCTTCGTTATAGTTCGGCACGTCACATGTTTTCACCATGACGGATGGTACAACAATGGAAAGTCATACGGATGATCGACGACCTGTGTGTCTAATGATGTCGTTAGGGAAGGTACAGAAGCTCATGCGCAAGATGCGTCAAAGCAGGGGAAAACTCAACTCAGCGTAACGTTGAGTTTTACGCGATTAACGTCACGCCATATGCAGGAGAATGGGTGGAATTTCACACTGTTAGTTAACTGCAAAGGAGTTAACTGCAAAACAACGTGAGAACTTCCGGTCGATACTCTACGATGACTGCGACCCAAGCAACTATGGAGGGCCATATACAACGTGGATGTAGCGCTCTCATACAAGAGCGTTGCCCTCGCGGTTCTCCGCTCCCAAGCCACGGCGACAACACAACCTTCGACACGTCATTTACTCGACCGTTATACTCGGAACTGCCGGATAACAACCCCTTTCCCTCCCTAGTGACGCGGCTGAGGAGCACAGAGTGTGACTATCGAGCCCACACCTATGCGGGCTCACTACTCAATAAGCGCGGTCTCGTTTGACCTCCTTGCTTTGCGATATGCGGCGCCATGACCCCGCTCCGCTTGCCGACCCTCGATCCGCGCTCTTTGCGGCAATGGACGACGCCTTGACAGCCTACGAATAAGATTCTTCCCTCCAAACCCAAGACCCGTCGTGTATCTCCCCCCCCCATGTGATCTTCGCACTTTTTGAGTTGAGACACGTCAAAAAGATGAGCCGACAGTCCGAGTTGGTCCGACTCGAACTCCGTTCCGATCAATACGCGCTATGTGTCTCCCTACTCGCCATCCCGAACGGAGACGGCTGCGTCTTAGCGTCCATCACCCGAGATCCGAGCCATCACGGGTTTAGTCCTCTTTTCAAATTTCTTCCTTTTCGCTTTCCAAGCCCGGCACCTACTCCTCTAATAACATGTGAGGACGTCAAAAGCGCCCCAAGGCCCCACACGCCACGGAGCCACGCCGGCACCCCCTTGCCCGACCCTACAGCCCGTCGCTCTGCCGTTCTACACCAACACAAAAGTACATGCATACAAGCACATGCCATGAACCCGCGGTTTTCTCCTTTGACAATGGACCGCGGACTGCTGCACTTGCTGTGATGCGCTCCGACAAAACCGCCCGATCCGCTTCGGGCCAACGACCTCCCCCGCCCGACAACCACCCCGTGCACCTCCCAAGGAACAAAAGGCACTCTACGTCTTCTGTCTTACATTAAAATGCTGCTAGAAAGGCGTCATACCTTCCTTCCCCCAGCGCAACTGCGGGGACGTCTACCTCCTTCCTCGCCTCCTCCGCCTCTCACCCGATCGAGGTGTGGTCGCTCGCACAGCATATCGTCTCTCCAAATTCCCGCAAGCATTTCGCAGCAGGATACGCCGCTATGCTGGCTGAGAACCCCCACATGCTTCCCACCTCATGTGAAGAAATGTAACACCATGAACTTGACTCCACGCGCTACCTCCCACCCCTTCTGACAACCTCCACCCCTCAACGGCACATGCCCCGCCTCTCCCTCCGAGTCCGCAATAACGGATATATCGCCGCACGACATCCGCCGCTGATCCGCACCCGCCCAACCCCAAGCGACTGCCCGCTCAGCCGGGGGCAGACTCGGATAAGCACCAGCGCCCTGACCTAAGCCCCGGCGGGAAGTGCCAACGGTGGGACGTCTC
The DNA here is from genome assembly GCA_026401115.1 of Tetraselmis chui. Lineage (NCBI taxonomy): Eukaryota > Viridiplantae > Chlorophyta > Chlorodendrophyceae > Chlorodendrales > Chlorodendraceae > Tetraselmis > Tetraselmis chui. The sequence goes on from JAPMLY010001017.1 coordinate 123,694, forward strand.
CGACTGCCTCAGCCGTTCTCTCCCCGAGGAGTACTAATAGTGGGCGGGGAAGAGAAGGGGACTAGTATGCCAGTCCCGTACTAAGGCGATCGGAGTTAGCGATAGCACTAACTGTATGTTGTTTCTTTTCCGGGGTGGAGGGGGATTTTATGGATTACAAAACGGGACTTTACCGTTGAATAATACTTTATGCAACAATGTCTTCCAACCCTCAGCTTACCGTAGGTGAATTACACTCTCCTATAATGTTTTACTGACTTAGTCCCTAAGTCCAAAGAGTATCTAGGATAAGGGATGCCGGGCTAAATTTTGTACTCTAACTCCTATATGGCATATACAAGAAGGCCCTTAGACAGTAGCCACACAACGCCATAGCGGTACACGGTGTAAGTTATTTTCACTTTCATTTCTAGGATGACTTCCCGGAGTTAATGCAGCCAATGGACTCGCCACATGTAAACCGACAATAGGATCATCCCGTTGACACCATTGGCCCGATGAAGCGCTAGCGTCTTAAAGTATTGTCGCATGCAAAGCGCGCGGAGTTCAATCATTGGCTCAAAGACGCAGTGGAGGATAGTCCAAATCGTCTCATCAACAGCTTGTTCGGCAATCCAATTTGTGCTTAAAGGTGATGGCTCGCTACGCTTGTGCATTGACTACCGATGTCTTAACGACGTTACACGTAAGGACGCCTATCGACTTCCGCGTGTAGATGACGCTCTTCATGCACTAAAGGACATGAATTTTTACACTCATCGCGACCTTGCCTCTTGATTCTGGCAAGTTCGTGTACGTGACGAGGACATCCACAAGATAGCGTTTCAGACACTTCATGGTCTCATGAAATGGGTTGCTATGCCCTTCGGCCTGTACAATGCACCAACTACGTTCCAACGGATGATTTAAGACGTCATGCGCGACGTTTTACACAAGTTCGTGACGGTTTGCCTCGACGACGTATGAGTCTATAGTCGCACTCAGGAGAAGCACCTTAAGCACATGCGTCTAGTGCTTCAACGTTTCAAAGAGGAGGGGTTGAATTTGCGTCTTAAGAATGCTACTTCGGTCTTCAAGTGATGGGCTAAAGTGTGTATGTTGGTAAATTTCCGTTTCTACAAAGAAAGTCGAGGCCGTTACAGACAAGCATGTGCCTACGACGTAAAAGGAGGTTCGCAGTTTCGTGCAATTTTGCAACTTTTACGCCAAGTCTATCCATCGTGCTAGTGCCCTTACGGCTCTAATGACGAACTTACTGCGGAGCAGCGGAAGTCCCAGCCACAAAAGACTACGTTGACGCATGCATGTGTGGAGCCCTTCGAGACTTTCAATTTACGGCTCATTTCCGCGCCATGTCTAATCGTTCCGGAGGTCAGCTCGGACGCGATCTTCTCCGTTGCTTCAGATGCTTCGACAGTGGTGATTGCATCAATCATATTGTAAGACCGAGGAGGAGGGCTTCAACCCGTCTCTTACTGGGCAAGTAAGCTGAATCCCGCTGAGCGCGTTAACACCTACTCCGCGTGTGATCTGGAAGCTTTGGCAGTATGCGATAAAGCATTGGAGGTGTTGCTTTATGTTTCTCGTCGTAACATACCACGACACACTGCGACATATGCTCATGCAGCCGAACAACATGCCGAACAAACGGCGAACTCGTTACTCGCGGGACATGGAGCCGTTTGTGGGCCCGATGGCACTTGGGTATCGCAAGGGAGCCCTAAACAAAGCCGATCCGTTGAAGTAGAGACCGGACTTCGTACCTCACGCCGCAGTTCCATTTTTGGGGGATGGCGAGGTTCCATGAGATGCAAATTTACGACGGAAGTCCCAGCCGTTGTTAAAGGACGCGCAGTTAAACTCGATGATTGTCAACGCGCGTTGCGGTTGAGCTTTGACTTCGCTTATCTCATTCGCGAGCGGTACTCCCAAGACTCGTTTTATGGGGACGAGGGCTAGTGGACGAAAAAGATTGAGATAGAAGCCAAAGCTGGGTACTTTTGGCGTCTCTATCGCCTTTGTGTTTTGCGGAATTCTGGGCTCAGACTGAGATTGATTTCTGAGTTGCACGATAGTCCGTTTGCCGGTCACAAAGAAGTTGCTAGCACTTTTGCTAAAGCGCTCGACAAATGCGGGTGGAAACGAATTCGCTAATATTTTAAAGATTTTTGTGAGCGCTGCGTCGTGTGTCGACGACCTAAGATTCAACCACAGATGGCTGCGACTCTTTACACTATACTTGTTCAACCAAGACCGTGGCACATTGTGGGAATTGACTACTGAACACCCTTACATGTGAGCAATGATTTTGACAGTGTGTTGATTATAGTCGACCATGTGACTCGAATGGTCCATCTCATGCCGTGTGCATAGACCGTAACATCAAAGGAAACAGTTTGTTTTAACAAGGAGTGTACATACATTATTTATATGGACCGCGCCGAGTGATGATCAATGATCGCAACCCGAAACTTGTCAGCGGCTTCTGGCGGACGCACTTAAAACGCCTTGGAACGCGACTTATTAACGTGTCTTCCAACCGACACCCGGAGACGGATGGACTAACAGAGCGCGTCAACAACACATTCCAGCAGCTTTTGCGCTGCATTTGTTGCTACGATGGATCAAATAGGACAGATTTATTGCCTAAAGTGAAATTCGCGTACAACGCTACTCGTGCGCTCGGAATTGAGCACACCCCTTTCGAGACGAATTTTAGCTTTTCTCCATAGGAGCCACATGGCCTACTGTTCATCATGCGACCTTCCGATTTCGTAATACGATATAGATCGGTTTAAGTTGTTACAATAGCTACACGCTCCCGTACGATCTGTGTTGCAATTGCACAAGGATGAAATGCAAGCTCGTTTTGAGCCGTCGATTGCCCCGCACTTCGTTCGAGGGGACAAGGCGACTGTCGTCACAAAGAACTTCTTCCTTCGTGGACAACCGAATCGTAAGTTACGTGATCGGCAGTTGGGACATTTTACAATCGAGCAGATTGGGAGACACAGTTACATATTGAAACTGCCATCGACAGTTCGCTTACATCCGGTACTTCATGTCAACAATCTAAGACCATGTTCTAGAGCTTCCCTTCGACTTGTTGTCCCAATCACTCCTTCAAAAGGTGACGATGATGAGTTCGAGGTTTCTCACATCTCCGTTGTCTGCATCATGAAAAGTTACCTTGACGTCGATGCAAGTATTTGCTCTTCATGACGCACTTCAGTGATGACGATATTCCACTTGCATGGCACCGGTTGAACGAGGTCCACCGTACAACGGCGTCAGAACATTTCTTGGAGACGCCCCAATAGCACTCGTTTGCCTAGACTCATGCGGACAACGACTTCATACATGCTCACCCAGCGCGCATTTCTGAGTCTTGGCAACCGCTTCAATATAGCAAGCAACGGAAGTGAGTTTCAAGACTGAGCCAAGTAGATCTCTCAGAAGGGGAGGGTACGAGTGTGACGAGTACTATTATCAACGCCACAATACAGTGTATGAAGTTGTGCATATGTACTCGTTACTAAATTGACCCCTACTTTTCCGTTGGAAGGACGTAATTCGTGGCTATGTCGCCATTGCAAGATAGCGAGTGTATTGACGTTGTATTGTACGACCAATACCTCCATATACGTACATGTACGCACAGGTAGTCAAACTAGCCATATGACGCGCTAGTCTTATTCCCCGAGGCAAAGAAGCCGCGTCGCTAGAAAATTCAGACCGATTCGAGAGCCCTAGCGCATGGCACGAGGACAATGCGAAAACATGTGCAAGCTAGGTAGATTGGAGCTATTTAAGCCTAGGGCATTGGAGGGAGGTGACAAAACCATTGAATAAAACCATTTGCTTACAATCTATTGTTAAACAATTAAACAACCAAACATATCTCATATCTTTCCATGTGCATTTACACTCGCTGAAGCCACATAAGAGCAGAAGAGAAGTGTGTTAGCAATTAGCTCTCGACAGGCAAACTGCCACAATTCCCGCGATTCCATATATTTGCCGTGCGAAAAAAATCTGTAGTACAAGATTCGATTTAACTAATGATTTTATCGCTAGACAGAAGGACAGGCAAAAGGTAGCATTATCAGACAGAGAGTAGACTCTAACTCCCCCATGACCGTGGATCGTGGATGGCTTTTATTTGTTTTGTTCATGTTTGGCTTTGTGCGCAGACTAAATATTGTTTGTAAGTAGGATGTATCATATGCTATGAAAGACTCGTTGAGGATGAAGACTTCATATAAATATAAATACATGACATATGGCAAATTGATTTTTCTTGGACAGCAGGAGCGGAGGACACACATACGGAGGTACAGGTGCCGGCACGATGCGGTCCGACGACCAAATACCTGCGATACCTGCTGGTCATCATTCTTATCTATTACTACGACGTGCAAACCCAAGGGTACCACTACAGCTGGGTACGAGTATCCGTTCGTTCCTGGCCAAGAAATCTGAATATAAAGAACAACAATAAATAATAATTTATTTTTTCCTTTTTGATTGGTGATTTGAATGCAGTGCTTTCTATTGTACGGAATATCTCGTAAAGCACAATAAAATTATTCTGCGCAATAATTATATACTCATATTATAATATAAAAACAATATAATGCAATAATATAAATTACCGACGACGGGACTGCTGCTGACATACCATCCCAAAGTGCCTAAGGATTACTCATTACTGCTCCGGTGTCGGTTTACAGCAAAGCGTGTTTTCCTGTACGGGGGTGCAAGTCTGAAGATAAAACCTCGTGCTTTTCCGGATATGCCCCGGTGCTGACGCCATGATTGTGGCTAGCAGTACAGACATAGGTACATACACGAAGGTTCACGCTACTCGTAACGTGAGCAGGCAGCCAACGCCAAAAGCTGCGTAAGCGAACAAGTTCCGTTCACGATTACCTCGCAAACGCGTCTACCAAGCCTGGAATCGTGTCGTGATTGGCAGGCTTGGACAAGATGGATGACGTTTGACTGTAGCGATGTTGTCGCTACTACAGTGATAAGTAAATTGGTTACAAGAAGAACAAAATGAGCACGGACATGGAAAGTGGGAGGGGAAACAAAAGGGCAAGAGTGACAAGAGGATCACGGAATCCAAAGCACGGCAAAAGGAAAGCACTACATTGTGCACAAACCTAGCAGATTAAACTAAGGAAACTCTTAGGCCACGCCGAGAATGCAACACATGGAGGCGACAAGCGGCGCCTCACGCGCCGCTCGAGGAAGCACGGGGACGCTTGCGGCCCATGGCGCGGGTGAAGAGCGCCGTGGCAGGATAAGGTATCTCAGCCGAGGAAGAAACGGCCTCCACGCCATCCGCAACGGCGGACAAACCGCGCAAGACGTTGTCCGCGTGAGCAACATGGACGGCGAGAGAGACCCTTCGACGCCATGAGGCCAACAACTTGCCCATATGCATCCCTTTAGATGCGGCTGCATGCATCGCTAGCTCCGTCAATAAAGCCGTGGCGTGGCTTACTACAGTGATAAGGGAAAACGAAATATAACAGTTTTACAAAATCCTTTTAAAAGGTAGTGGAAATCACCAAGCATGATAATATGGAATCATATTCAAGGGTCGTTTTGCTTGGTGGCCTCCACTACTTTTTCTTGTAAGAAATCCGCTTCTCACATAGCGATGGCGCCGACTCCGACACTCCGTCCGGTCCGTCGGTAGTAAGTTTTGCCACTGTCTGATAAGTACCGCCGAGAGTAGAGGGTGTGTAGGCATATTATTCGGTGTCGATAATGTTAAACACTTAACACTTAGTTGTGGCGGTTAGCCTCGTCAAGCTAAACGCTAGCACAAATCAGTTCTAATCTGTCTAGTTATGTTGTTGCAAGATGGCAAAATGATGTTGTCGAGAGGCGATGGCGAAAGATGTTTCACTGCTCTACTTAGGCAGTAGATGTTGTAAGTGAACAATGGAATTGTTAAAAGGTTATGTCACCTCCCTCTACTGCACTGGGCTTAAATAGATTTCTGCCCAGATTGCTTACGCCTTCAAGCTACGCTTACGTGCCAGGCGTTAGGGCTGTCTAACCGTCGTCATCTGTCCTCGAGACGCGGCCTGCCTAGCATTGGGTTTCACGACGCGGCTCCTTCTGCATCGAAGAGCTCGCTCTGGCGCGTCATCTGCCTAGTTAGATTAATTATGCATATCTGTACGTACCGGGAGGTACTGGTCGTACTGTAGCATCAGCACCCTTAGAATATTGCAGTAGCGACGTACCCACGTTTATACGTCCGTCCTGTGGAAAAGCACGAATTGGAATCCGTAACGAGTACCATTACAATGTCCTGCAATGTACGGTTGCAGAACTGTACTCGTCACATAGTCATCTTCCATCTCTCTCCATCTGCATTTTCTTGAGAAGTAGCAACAACAAACAAAACATATTTGTGTTAGCAATCAGCTCTCGATTGACAAACTATCACACCTTTTGGGGGAGGTAAGGACCTTCACACGCTTTCGCCGTTGCTTGTGTTGTTTGACGCCGTTTGTTTGATTCGACATGGGTTCCCTTGGTTTTGGAAATTGCGTTGTTGTCATAGTGCTTCTCGGTGGCTCGAAAACTTAAGACATCAAACTCGTTTTACAACGTGAACCCCATATTGTTATTACTTGGTTTCATGCTGCTAGATCGATTTTGCCTAATGAAGATCCAATAGACGTTGCCGTCTCCGAGTTGCTTAAAGACACTGGCATTAACCTTACTGTCGACGATCTTACGTTGTTGAGTGGCAACCACGTTCGAGTCTCGCTACCCCTTGGTCATCAATGAGCACTAGCTCGTTCATATATTTTCGGCGTCGGTACTTGTTTTGTACGTAATTGCTAAATTTGAGTACGCAAGATAAGGTTGGGCAGACTGTAATTGCTCAGTCGACTATTCACCTTGATGGTTGTTATGTCGTTCTGACTTATGTCGACATAGATGGACTTTCTCTTACCCCGTCGAAGATTGGGCTTGGCAGGGAGACTCAACGTAAATTCGAATTGTCGCCCACAATTAACGCACCCTACCAGCATGGGTAAGAACCACGTAAGTTTGAGGATTAGCTAGAGATGCAGCCCACACGTTTCGTCATGTTGGGCATCAATCCCGATTTTTATAACGCTGTTGGGCGCCTTTAATAGTTGGTGGCTCAATCGTAAGCAGCAAGCAACCGTTCCATAAAAGTTTGACTCTTTGGTTGCAGAAACTCGCAAAACGTCCGTGCTACCTAACATCCGAGACGATGCGATTACGGCTCGGCTTCAACTTACCCACGGTTCCTGGACTTACGCCACCTACACTCAGCAGTTCAACGACTTATTGAGGAGGTCTCGACAGCAATTCACGGACGATTTTCAGTGCGTATGTTTCGTTGAAGGACTGTCGAATTCCCAGCCCATACTCAGGCCAAGTCCCATCGTTCCCATCATAAGGGCTACACCATGCCACTTGTTGAGTTACAAACTTTCCTTAATGACCGCGTGACCGACTCGCCTCATCTAGGCCGTGCTAATAGAGGAGTACCGGCTCCAAATGATAACTATGGATGTAGCCGACCCACTCAAAAGCGCCCACTTGACAACCCTGAGGTCGTACCGACGAAGCGCTTCGAGCGCGGTGAAGGATAGGGACGTGGACGTGGTCGAGGCCGTGGTAATTAAGGAGGCTGCGGATGGACTTCTTCTTCAAACAGTGGCCGACTTGACTTTAGTGCCATCGCTAGAGCTTTGACCCCCCATGAGCACAAAAGACACCCAGAGGAGGGACTTTGCTTCAAGTACCACTAGAGGGGACACCGTGTCTTCGAATGCCCGGAGCTTATTGGCAAGGCGCCAGTCGACACCCCCAACAAGCAGACTCAATGGTGGCAAGGTTACTATTCGGACGAGGTGGAGCAACTTCATTGCTACATATTCTTGCCGTCCTGGGATATTGTTAGCGATAGAGGTGCAAGTTCCGACTTCGACACCTCCATCGACTTTAGTAGCGACACCTACTAAATCGGTAGCTGGTTGTTGTCGTCGTCAAAACAAGCAAAGAGAGAGTCGTAGACCTCTAAAACCCATACGTTCGATTGATTGGAAACTCGACTCCGTTTTCAACCTATGCACGCACGTTTTGACTTCACTTTGGAAGGTTGTGCTGATGACGAGGGTCTCAACTCGCACAGTGACCTACCTCACTATTCGCCGAGTGACTTTGTTTTGGAGAGGGTCTTAAGTGGGGACCGTATGCTCTTCAACCCACCCCGGGAGTTTGCGGAACAGATAGCACGTCATTTTGAGAATTGTCGGCGGACGACAGCTCCAACATTTACGATAGCCCTGTTTGTTCTACCTAAGTGGGCTAAGTTTAACGACCTTACTCGACATTAAAAACCGTACCAAGAATTCCATGATTAAACGCAACTCTTTATTCGCCAATCGGTGAACGACCCGACTCGGAAGGAGGTTGTTGCTCGTGCTCCATGGCCGGTTCAATTGTGGTGGGTCGACGGTGATTGCGAGTTATCCGATTCGGCCCCGACAGCATCTTCAGTGGCACCTCCATCGCTAGCTGTACCACTAGACGAGCCTATAACTTCCATCGCTACGGATGCTGCCGCCCTGCTTGCTGACCTCACTGAATCTCGCCCGTTAATTCAAACCAAGGTGAACGTGAAAATTCATGATGGCGGATAGCCACTTTCTGGAATAGTCGATTGCGCTGCGACACTAGACTTTGCGTCCATGCAACGGCGAGACGTCATGACCTCCGCTCACTCTGCTCATGTCGAAAGCGCTCGACGCGTCCAAGTTCTGTGTTTTCGGGTATAATGTCTTCGCCAAAGTGCCTCACAGGCTACGTCGCCAAATGGGCGAAAAGGCGTTCCGCGGCGTCATGGTCGGTTATCCAGCCGACGCTCAAGGGTGCCGTGTCTACAACCATGTTACACGCCGCATCACCGCATCCTTGCATGCTGGGTTTCAGAAGGACACTTTGGGCTTCAACGTATCTACGCCCATCGACCCGTGATCCCTGACGCGGCAGACACGGAGAGTGACCACGATCCCTCCCTCCGGTCACATCCTCTTGACACGCATGATGCCGACGACAACCTCCATATGCATAATGCAAACCGCCCACACGGCCTTTGGTCTCACCCCATTCACTACGGGGAGCTGGTGGCTCACTTGTCCGACTATCCTCCGGTCCTTGTCACAACGTGCTATAACCTTGAGCAAGGTAAGGCCAACGAGGGCATTGTCGAACATGCCAACGTGGCAAGGCTGATCACTGGCTCACCACATCACCCAACGGGCGCAGCGGCCCCCGCCATTCCCCTATTGTCGGCAAGAGATTGCGGCGAGCCGACGTCGTACCGTACTGCCCTCTCCATTGCTCAAGTACCGGAATGACACGCATCGATGCAACATGAGTACACCTTCCTAATGGCCAATAGCGTGTGGAAGCTAGTCGATCTCCCCGCCGACCGCGTGGTCGTCGACAACATCATGTGGATCTACAAGGTGAAGTCGGCCACGGAGGGTGAAGTCTTCCGCTTCAAAGCCCGCTTCGTCGCCAAAGACGGCAGTCAATGCGCGGGCCTCGACTATAGTAAGACCTTCTCTCCGGTCATTCCCATGGCCAGTCTCCGGCTCTTCCTTGCGATTGCGGCCGCCATGGATCTCGAACTCAGCCAACTTGACATTGACATTGCGTTCATGCATGCCCCCACTAAAGAGGATGTGTACATCCGCCAACCACTCGGCTTCTTTGATGACACAACTAGGGTGTGCCATCTCAAACGATGCCTCTACGGACTGAAACGGTCTCCCCGCAAGTTCAACATCCTCTTGTGTGACTTGCATGTCGAAAATGGGTGACAATACTGCATTTCGGACCCGTGCATCTATATCTTCAGCACATGGACCGTCTTCGGCATGATCGTCCTGTACGTGGACGACATTCCCGCCGCATGCAATTGTGCTCCTTGGTTGTCGTCGTTCAAGGTTAAACTTAGCGCCAGATTCGAAATCAAAGACTTGAGTGACCTCTCCCAACTTATGGGCATTCACATTACTCGCGATAGGTCTGCATGCACCATTTCGTTGGACCAATCCAATTACTTGCGCGATATGCTTGCCAAGCACGGCATGTCAAACAACAAACCCTCGTCCCTACCTGTGGATCTAGACTTCATGTCCGGCCTCGCGCACATGGACTCCCCTCCCCTCACGGGAGTGGCGAAGGACGTCTACCCAGCTTCCTCGGCAGCCTCCAATACGCAGCGGTTTGCACGCCTCCGGATGTCTCCACGGCTTTTAGTATCCTTGGATCCGCTCAGGCACATCCCACAGAGGCTCACCTCTGGGCCATGAAAAAGGTGGTACGCTACCTTCATGGCACCATTGACCTACGCATGGCGTTGGGGGGGTGCGTAGCACAACCTCCATCTTGCAGACTTCGCAGATGCGGATTTTGCCACTGACAACAACACGCGCAAGTCCCGTTTGGGCTACTTGCTTACACTCGGTCGCGGCCATGGCAGCTACAAGAACAAGCACTCGACCTGCGTTGCCAAGTCATCTTGCGAGGCTTAAGACTACTCTGTGGCGGACGCCTTCAGGGAGGGATTACATCTCCGCCAATTATGGGGAGATCTTCAACGAACCCATCACGGGAATAGCCGCCAAATGGGAGGACAACCAAAGCGCAATAGCATACTCCCGGAACGCCTTGGTCAGCGAGAAGACCAAACACTTTGGTTTGAAATAGCACTACCTTAAGGACTACGTGGAACATGGCACGATAAGGCTGAGGTACCTCCCCAATGACCAAATGGTGGCCGACATGCTCACCAAACCACTAATAGGACATGCACTCACAAGACATCAAAAGTGCAATCCTAGGAGGAGCATACCCAATGCAACGCTTCATCCCGTAGCTACCTTTAGGGGGAATACTGTAACTTATACTATTAGCACTAGCATCCCGTTGCCTAGTGCTTATGTACAAGGTAGCTATTTGTCATCCTAGTACTTTGTGTTATGCTATTAGCGGTACTCTGTCGGAATCGGGAACGGATAGTTGCATGTAGGTCGTGCCGGCCCCACAAGAGGGCCGGGTGTGGCAACTAGAGAAGTGAGAAGAGAGGGATGGCGGCCGGCCAAGGCACCGGCATGGCCGGTCGACCGCCACTAATAGGGAATATAAAACCGCTAATAGCATAGCACTATAAGTACAAGGATGGCAAATAGCTACCTTGTACATAAGCAATAGGCAACGAGATGCTAGTTCTAACACCCCCATCAAGGTAGCCGAGGTCTTGACGTCGTTCTAGCTTGCGTCGAGGAAGGTCTGAAGGTGCCATCTTGGTCGAAGGTGTAGTGCTTGTAGCGTGTGTCTCATGCCGGGTAGGTGTAGCGACAGCATGCGCTCACACGAATATGCCGCTACCAACGAGTTGCCGATATGAAGCGGTTCCAAATGTACTGCGTAATGAGCTAGTATGATATATAGCGGGGAAAACTGTCCACGGGCGAATTAGCCGACGCATGAGAGCGACCGGCGAGGAAGAAGCAAAGCCAACAAGGCTGTTAGGAGCGTGTAGACACGCAAAAGCATAGACGGGCGCTGCGCGTGTTGACTCCCCCTTTTCGCCGTGGGAAAGATAAGCTTCCCCCTAAGTTAGGTGAGCGTTGCGGCGTTGCCTCGGGAAAAAAAATAGAAATAGAAATAGAAATTGTTTACAACATGTGCCGGCAAATTGGACCGACTGGTGTCTCTCGGGCCACTCTACTTCGCCATTCGTGACTTATTAGCAAGTTGGGCCCGGGTCTCTTTGACCAGGTACACCTATCGACACACCTAGCTTCACTGTGCGTCGACGTTCCTCGGGAGTTAAAAAACTGTAAGCAACCGCAGTAATTGCCACAGTCCCCCCGCCTAAGCAGTAACAACGTAATAATTTTGTAATCAAGAAAAACAGATCCAAAAATAAATCCACTTGTCGAGAAATGCAAAACTAAACAGCTGCTCGACCTTCACGATGCACGGCCCGTTCCCACCGAACCGGGGTGCCGACCGGCCTAGGCCGGTCGGCGTTCGGGAGGGACGACGGGCCAGCCTAATCTAGCTCCCGCGTGACTTCGGTCTTGCCGAAGGTAGGAGGGGAAAGGCTGGCAAAAAACCCCTCCTCGCGCGGTCGCTCGTCGATCCCACCGCTACCTCCCGTAAACCCCGCCCCAAGGTCTTGCCGCGTCCACCGACGCGACGGTCCTCCTTGTCGAGGTCCCCCGTCACCTCGAGGACAGGTGGGGGGGACCGAGACACACAGATATAGAAAAAATGGGCGCTCCTGCCTCCGCGCCTGAATTTTCCCCGCTCATTTCCTCGGTTTTTTCTCTGTCTGGTACCCGGGTACCTGTCGGTTAGTCCGGCCTGTGGCCGTACCCTCCCCCCTCTAATCGCGCGTCCACCGAGCAGCCTTTGCTTGAGCGGGGGCCTCCGCGCTCACCCTGGCCCACGCTCAAGGAATCCTAGGATTATGTAGTTTTGTCGGGGCAGTGGGTGTCGAAGAGGGGGAAGTATATCACCGTAGCCGGATCCGGCGGGCCGCGGGCGCCCGGAAATTACACAAAACCCTCCTTGCCGGGTTTTCCGGCGGCGCCGACCCAGAGGGTCGTCGCCGCCAGATCGTGTCGCTCCTCCCGTCGCGACCGTCCTCCTTGCCGCCCAAGCTAACTCCTCCCCCCGGGAGATGAGGCTTGTCGACGTAGCGGCTCGCTAGTGAGCGCCCTACCTTGGTGCTGCTCCCCAACTAGCTCGACTCCGTGTACGGACATTATTTTTATTTCCGAAAAAGCCCTCCGTTAAGGGCTTTCCGGCGGCAACTGATCCTGAGGATCGCCGCCGCCTCACATGGCCGCTCCTGCGTCTGCGACCGGCCACCGGCATGTGCCCTATCATGCCTCACCCCTCGGAAAGGTTCGAATGGCACATGGCTGGTCGACGGCTAGCGAGCGCCCTTTTCTGGCGCTACTTCCCGGCTGGCCACCAACAGCTCCAACACCCGCCTCCCACCGCTGATCCGGCCGTACCCTCCTCGCCATCAAACGCTGCCGTATGTGACGAGTACAGTCCTGCAAAATTACATTGCAAGACATTGTACATGTACTCGTTACTAATTCCAATTCGTGCTTTTCCATCGGACGGACGTACAAACGTGGGTACGTCGCTACTGCAATATTGATAAGGGTACTTATGCATACTGTACGACCAGTACCTCCCGGTACGTACAAGTACGCACAGTTAATCTAACTAGCCAGATGACGCGCCTAAGCGAGTTCTCCGATGCAGAAGGAGCCGCGTCGTGAATCTCAATGCTAGGCAGGCCGCGTCTCTAGACAGATGACGACGGTTAGACAGCCCTAACGCCTGACACGTAAGCGAAACAAGCATGCGTAAGCTACCTGGGCAGAGACCTATTTAAGCCCAATGCAATGGAGGGAGGTGACATAACCATTTAACAATTCCATTGTCCACTTACAACATATACAGCTAAAGTACAGAAGTGAAACATCCTTTCGACATCATTTCACGACAACATCATTTTGCCATCTTGCAACGACAGAACAAGACAGATTAGAACTGATTTGTGCTAGCGTTTAGCTTGAGGAGGCTAACCGCCACACTGGTTTCGGAGCTCTTTGGTCGACGCGCGTTTTCGCTACCATTTGATTCGCTCGACGTTGCTTGATTGACTCGATATGGCTTTCTGTTGGACCTGGATGTTACGTGGTGGTCGTGATTTACCTTGGAGGGACTAAACTGTCGAACGTTAAGCTTGTGTTACAACGTGAGCCTCGTACTGGTAAAACTTGGTTCCCGGTTGGCTCTGTCACAACTAACGAAGAGCCTGTTGATGCTGCCGTTCGTGAGTTACACGAGGAAACCGGCCTTACTTTGACTCCGGATGATTTGACGATGTTGAGTGACGCACATGTTCGAGTTACGTTACATGAAGGACAACAGCTTGTTTACGTGTACTCGGCTTCTGTTCCCGTTCCGTTTGTTACGAGCCACTTACGTACTCCTGCTCAGCTTGAGCAGGCTCTTACTGCTCAGCCTACGATTAATCCGGATGGCTCTTACGTCGTCCCGGAAACGCTTGATATCGGTGGTCTGAATCTTACGCCCGCCAAGACGGGGTTACTTCCCGCTGTGAAACATAAGACTGAGTTACTTCACTTTGGTTACGTGACTCAATGGGAGACTTTTCGTCGTGAAGTCTATACATCTCAGGCACTCTTCCATGACGACACGAATATTCCAAGACAGTTCTTCATGTACCCCCGGTTTTC
>JAPMLY010001018.1:0-100000 GCA_026401115.1 Tetraselmis chui
ACAGCTCAAAAACCTGGAGCATCTTCTCGCTCCAGGTAAGAGTAGACAGTTCCAGCAGCATCGTGCGCGCCGCGTTGGACACTACGTGGACGGCCAGTGTGACATGCATCCCCCGTCTCAGTGTAGAATGATGACATGGGCGGGACTCAGGGTAATGCTGGGAAGGGGAGGGAGTGGGGCCGTTGGTTTTGGGTGAGGGAGGCGCACCATCCGTGACATGCACTCCACCGTCCGCACCACCAGTGAGGTGATAGATAAGCCAAGAGTCGACGGTGCCAAACATTGCGTTCTCACCTGCCTCCGCCACCGCTGGCACGTTGTCCATCAACCACCTCGCCTGCGCACAGTGTGCCGCAGCAATCACACACTCCACTACGTGACCGCGAAAGATGCGAGGCGGAGCGGGATGGAGAGTGAGCACGATGGCTGCGCTGCCCAAGATGGTTGCTGTGCGTTCCCACCTTGAATGCAGAGAAGTAGGTGCTGATGGGTAGGCCGGTGATTTCGCGGAATGCGTCCTGAAGGGAAATGGAAAGAGGGGAGGGGTGGGTGGGGGCATCAAGACGGGAGAAGCCACGATAAGCGTCCTTCCTCTGGTCTCCTCATCACGGTCAAGTCGAATGTACTGGTGGTAGGCCCAGGCCCTGCCTACCTGCCCGCCATGCTTCGCCTTCATATCCTCACATATCACTCTGCAGTGGAAGGTGCAACAGTTTGTGCGGGCGGCAGACGATACGTTGTGAGCTAACCCCGATTTTTTTCTCTTTCCACATCCTAACCAATTCCTCGCAATGATCAAGCGTAAATATAGCTAAAAGGGGAGAGCGATGTTCAGGTCCACTGCCATTTCTACTATCAATGGGCAAGGGGGGGGGGGGGGGGGAGACAGAAGAGGGTCGACCCACTGCGTGCGAAGGTCCGACCATACGATAGCGTTATACAAAGGCCTGCCAGTGCGGCGATCCCAAATGATGGTCGTCTCTCGCTGGTTTGTAATACCTGAGTGGAAGCGGACCATGGGTAGCAAGGCGTTAGGGGAGACGAAGGGGAGGGCTATCGTGAGGTAACGCAAACGGTGGACGGGCCACGACGAGAGACCGACAGCGGCGAACTGGCGTACCTATCGCTTTCACGCGCACTGGTCCCACCGCTTTCTCCGCCGCAGCTAGCGCCTCCCGCATGCACTCCTTGCTGGTGGCGAGCAAGTCGTCCGGATCGTGCTCCAACCATCTAACGACCAACACAAAGGTGGTCGTTCAGCAACGCCCTCCATTTCTCATCCGACGAGGGCGCATAGAAGTATATAACCCTCTCGGCGCACCGAGTGGGGCAGCTATGAAAGCCGCTGGGCCAAACGATCGCTCTTACCGACGACCAGACGGAACAAGTCACGGAAATGACGAGGGAGGCGCCGCGTACCCTGGCTTGGGCGTGTGCTGTTCGTACTCCACTTGGTGCTGTGCGATGGCGCGAGCTTGGGCGTCGTACACAATGAACCGAGTGCTTTGCGTCCCATTGTCCAGCGCGCCGATACACTCCATCACGGCCACGGCTGTGTTTGACAAGCTCGCTTGACAGGTTCAGGCTGACCGTTTACAGAGGAAGATCCTGGGAAGGCAAGCAGCGGTGAGCGAGGTCGATAAATAAGGACGAGGTGCTACTTTCGACTTTTGGACTTCTGTGGATATGTGACGACCCTCACACGTCAGACTCTGTGCGCCGAGGTGGCAAGTACCTGTACATTGTAGTGGCAACGCGGCGCTGCTGCGCTGGGACTCGCCACAAAGATGACAAATTGATGAGATACGGGTACCCGTACTGTATATGCACATTGAAACTTAAATTGATTACACGTGTTTCCCTGCATGAGAAGGTTGCATTAAGTGTGTGGAATTTTTTTTGCTTACAAGAAGAACCAGATGAGCACGGACAGGGAAAGTGGGAGGGGAAACAAGAGGGCAAGAGTGACAAGAGGATCACGGAAAAAGGTAATCATAAAAATCAGTAGTTACCACAAGGATACAATTTGCCAAACACGTCAGAAGGCTTACAGTTTGTCCAAAATTTACAGCGGACTAGGGGAGGAGGGCTGCAAAATAGCGCGAGTGCAGCAAGCTGGATGCGTAGAATATGCTTGTTGGCGGACGAAGTAGGCCCACGGGGCGGGAGTGGACGTGGTTGCGCGACGTATGGAGGCACCTAGGCCGCCGAGTCGGGTGAGCACTGAGCAAGCATGACAGAATGGCAACTTGAAAGCCACGACGCTCCAACTTTGTGTGGCGGTTAGCCTCCTCAAGCTAAACGCTAGCACAAATCAGTTCTAATCTGTCTAGTTTTGCCGTTGCAAGATGACAAAATGATGTTGTCGAGAGATGATGTTGAGAGGATGTTTCACTGCTTGTCCAGTAGCAGTATATGTTGTAAGTGAACAATGAAATTGTTAAATGGTTATGTCACCTCCCTCTACTGCATTGGGCTTAAATAGGTTTCTGCCCATATAGTTTACGCCTGCTTGTTTCGCTTACGTGTCAGGCGTTAGGGCTTTCCAACCGTCGTCATCTGTCCAGAGACGCGGCTCATCTAGCATGGAGAATCACGACGTAGCATGTTCTGCATCGGAGAACTCGCTTAGGCGCGTCTTCTAGCTAGTTAGATTAACTGTGCGTACATGTACGTACCGGGAGGTATTGGTCGTACAGTATGCATCAGTACCCTTGTGAATATTGCAATAGCGACGTACCCACGTTTGTACGTCCGTCCGATGGAAAAGCACGAATTAGAATTAGTAACGAGTACCTGTACAATGTCCTGCAATGTACTGTTGTAGGATTGTACTCGTCACACTCGTACCCTCCCCCTCTTGACAGATCAATGAGGCCGCCGCGAGGCAGACCTCCTTGGTCTAAGCTCCTTTACTGAAGCAATTATTGGGACTCAGGAATGCGCGCTAGGTGAGCGTGCATGAAGTCGATGTACGACTGAGTCTTGGCAAAAGTGTGCCATTGGGGCGTCTCCAAGAAATATTGTAACGCTGTTGTCCGGTGTACTTCATTCAACCGGTGCCAGACATGTGGAATGTCGTCATCACTGAAGTGCGTCATGAAGAGCAGATATTTGCCTTGTCGTCCATGTAACGACTTAATGCACACAGCAGAAATGTGCGAGACGTCAAACTCCTCGTCGTCTCTTTCATGTATAGTCACTAGGACAGCTGGTCGTAGTGGAGCGGTAGAGCAGGGTCGTAAATTGTTCACATGGAACACTGGATGTAAGCGTACTGTTGCTGGCAGTTTCAATTTGTAACTGTGTTTCCCAATTTGCTCCTCCACTGTAAAAGGTCCAAGCTATCTGTCTCTTAGTTTCCGATTCGGCTGTCCGCGCAGAAAAATGTTTGTTGTGACGACTGACACCTTGTCTCCTCTGGCGAAGTGTGGCGTTGTAGACGGTTCTGTGCGCGCTGGCATCTCGTCCTTTTGTAGCTATAACATAGAGCGTACCATAAGTGCTAGTATCTGACATTATTTATTTCCTCTAAATGGTACCTGTATCTTAGCGATATTCAGTGACTCTTTTATTGTCATCACGGCAGTACAACTGTATCGCCGTATTTTCCCTCGACAGTACAGAGTTACTAGCAGTATCTCTTCTAGATAGTTCATTTCTACATAGTTCTAAGAGCTTGTGCGATAAGGTTAGATAGACGGTACATGTAACCTCAGTTAATCTGTATCACTAGTAATAGTTTGGTTTAGTTAGCAGATAGCATAAGCTACATGTTCTAAGGCTGTTTCTAGAACACCTGAGGTGTGGATATCTAAGACGGGGACTTACTGGTAGTGCGAGAAGAGACCGGTACAGAATAGAATTACGCCACACCCAGATTGTAAGAAACCCTGTTCCTAAGACAATCTTACTAATTCTCTCTACGCTGTATAATTAGATCCAGAGATTAGGTTCTACTATTAGTCTAAGGTTGCCAACTTAGCCTAACCAAAGTAGCACCTCACACGTGGTTTCGGAGCCTCAGAACAGCTAGACGAGACGAAGATGTCTAACCGAGCAGGAGAGAGACTACCAGAGGAAGTTGATGGTCGACCAGAGGGGGCGCCTTCTGGGCCGACACAGCCGACGTCGACAGATGGTGGAAGACAGACAGTGCGAGAAGGATCGAGTCCCGTGATGGAGCCTATGTCGGTACACGTCACCGAGATGCTACAACGACTAAGTAACCGAGTTGACACTTTTTCGACTGAGCTATCTCAACTGCGTGACCACGTCGACAACGGTTTCAGACATTTTGAAGGACGAGTGAACAGAAGCCGAGAAACGGAGAATTTTCTTCGAGGAGAACAATTGAGATCGGAGAGGACGCGAGAGATGCCAAGCATGATGCCAAACGATGTCAAACCAGCCAAGATCAAGAGCATCGCTACGACTAACATCGACGAGCTGAGAAACTGGTTCCGACATGCACGAGGGTATCTACGGTATCACAGCGTTAACCCTGAAGAGCAAAGAGGAGTGTACTGGGTATCTGGCTTTCTGGAAGGACCACTATCGAAGTGGTGGTACTCCCAAGTTGCGCAGACTGGAGATGAAGTCGGTGGAGGATTTTCCGGAGTTTCTGAGATGGAGAAATCCTTAATTCAGGAATTCTGCGGAAGAACACCGGCGGAACAAGCGAGATTGAATTTGGATAAAGCGCGACAGAAAACCACGGTCCTGAAGTATGCAAACTATTTTCGAGAACAATTATTGGAGCTTCCTCACCGTCATGAAGAAGATAACGTACATGATTTCCAGCGCGGTTTGAGACCCTCGATTCATAAGGAGGTTGCCCTGAAAAACCCTAAGACCCTACACGAGGCGATTCAAGCAGCTCTGCGAGCGGAGGCAGCGGAGACCAAGATTGAGACGACCCAACGTTCGACAGGCCGACTGAACGCCATCGAAGAAGACAGCGACTTTTCAGAGGCAGCGGAGGAGATCGACAGTGAGTCGGAGGAAGATTCGCATGGCGCGACCGAAGAAAAGCCGCGGGAGCTGTACGAGATTAGACGCCTCACTCAAGAGGAGGTCGACAGATTTAAGAAGGAGGGCAAGTGCTTCATTTGCCACAAGAAGGGACACATCGCTATCGACTGCCCAGACAGAAAGAACAAGAAGAACGACAGAACGAAGAAATCCCGGCCGGGAAAGTGAGACCTGAGTCGGCAGCTCGCGGCAAGCTGCAGGATGAGGTTTCGTCTCCTACAGCGACTCAGGAAGAGACCAGAACAGAAGAAGTACGAGACCCGTTACCTCAAACGACATTGAGGCCAGTCTTTAGGAGCAAGGACTTTAGCGACTGGATGATGAATAGGGAGTATTTCCTGAAGTACTCTCAGACCTACGGACCTTTCGACTTAGATGGAGCTAGCGATAATGACGGCCTTAATTCTCAAGTGGCGGAGGATTTTTGCTGTCCGGCGCGCCCATTTCAGGAGAGAGATTTACAGAAGTACCGGAGAATTTGGCTAAATGCGCCATTTAATGAATTAGAAGATTTTTTGGGCCATTATTTGCGGAGTAAACTGCTTCATCCCCATCTGAGAGCGGTTATAGTGGTTCCAAAATGGAGGGCAAAACCATGGTTCAAGCTGCTGCGGAATTTCCGACTTGTCGACGAGCTGGCGGCGAAAGAACATGTGTTTACCTGCCCTACGAACGATGGAATAGAAGGAAGAAGGCAAGATGTTGGACCGACAAGATGGACGACGCAAGTCTACGTCGACGACACCGATCGAGTTCGATTTCTGCCTCAGAACCTACAGAATCCCCCGAAGACCTACTGGACTCACTCGACGACTCTTGTTACCGATGGCCGACGAGTGTTACTAGCGAAAGAGGACACTGGCATGGTCTGGTTTCCTGGTGGCAAACAGGAGATTGAAGACGCGACCCCGGAATGCACAGCAGTGCGAGCTCTTACGGAGACAACTGGATTTAAGGTGAGCGAAACAAATTTACGCCTTTTAGGGACGGAGTCTTCCGGACAGAATAAGCGCTACGTGTATATCGCTCGCGTTCGACCCGGATCGATACCGGACGCTACGTCAACTTCTCGGGCAGTATGGGCTACCTGGAAGGAATTAATTTCGGCACGGCGTACGGGTTATCTAGTTCGTGGAGACCAGCAGTTCCCTCTTCGTTACGAGACTTTCGGGAAACCGATCGACGGGTGGATGAACAAGAACGTCCGACTAGAAGACAGTGTTCCTGCGACGCTACATGTATCCACAACCCAGTCTGGAACAAGTCTGTTAGTGTTGGGAGGCACCTTACGCGGACATCGATGCCGTATTTTGGTTGACTCTGGCGCTTCGGAAATTTTTTGCAAGGCTGAGTGGGTACGGGAGCATCACATTCCGACGGTTACTGGAGAGAAATACCGGATAAAATTGGCAGATGGTAGTACAACTACGACTCGCCAGCGACTACGGAATGAAGTGCTCACAGTAGGGACCCTGGATATACGTCTGGACGCAATTATGACAGAACTGGATAAATTCGACATCATCCTCGGTCAACCTTGGTTACAAGCCGTCAACCCGGATATAGATTGGTCTACTAAAACGATTCGCGACCGTAAAACTGGCGAAGCTATGGTGTCTGGCGACGAGTACACCGTACCTGTGGCAGTACATCACTTGGAGGCGGATGCGATGGCAAAGCTGCTTAGACAACAACCCGCAGACCTCTTCGTGATTGGACTACGAGAAGTACAAGACGCGGTCGACGACATCAATACTGATCAACAACCTGAGTGGACGACTTCGTTACGAGATTCCCTGAATGAGTTTACGGACATCATCAAGGAGCCTGACGGTCTACCGCCAACTCGCGAGTGCGACTTTGAAATTAATTTGGAGTGCGATGAACCACCTAAGGAGCGAACGTACCGTATGTCACCAGCAGAACTCCGGGAGGTTCAGGTACAGTTACAAGACTTACTCGCAAAAGGCTGGATTCGTCCGTCTAAATCTCCGTACGGTGCCCCGATTTTATTTGTACGCAAGAAGGATGGTACCATGCGCATGTGCGTAGACTATCGGAAACTCAATGACCTTACAAGGAAAGACCGAACACCGTTACCCCGGATTGATGAGTTACTCGACTCGCTATATGGGGCTCACTATTTCAGCACGCTGGACCTGTATAAAGGCTATCATCAAGTTCGAGTCAAGGAGCGCGACATACATAAGACAGCATTCCGAACTCATTACGGATTGTTCGAGTACTGCGTTCTACCCTTTGGACTTTGTAACGCCCCAGCTGGATTCCAAGCGATGATGAATCGAGTTTTGGCCCCGTATCTTGGCAAGTTCTGCGTGGTATATTTGGACGACGTGTTGATCTACAGTAAGACGGCCGACGAACACCTCGAGCATATTCGACTCGTGTTACGAGAGCTGCAGCGACACCAGTTGCATATCAAACTCTCTAAGTGTTACTTCGGACGATCGAGCGTCAATTTCCTACCATGTCCACGAACAAGAGCTACTGGCAGTTCGCGACGCTCTACTGAAGTTCCGTTGCTACTTAGATGGCGCGGCGGGATTTACAGTAATTACGGACCACGACACGTTGCGACATTTCTTTCGGCAGCGCGATTTGTCCACTCGACAGGTGCGATGGCTTCAAGTTTTAGCACCTTACCAGCGACAGATGGACATCGTATACAAGAAGGGAGCAGTCAACCATGCATACGCTCTGTCTCGCCGACCTGACCTGAAGGACTCATTACAGAAGCTGCAATTGTTACGCGATTGGACCAACGACGAAACAGAATGCGAGTTACACGCGCAGATTTTTTCCCTGGAATCCCGGTTACATCCTGACTCTGGACTTCATGCGGAAATCAAAAGCGCTTATGACTCGGACAAGTATCTGCTTACCCGGAAATCTCTGCCTACCTGGCTGGTACGTCAATCTAATGGACTCTTGTACGCCTACGGGACAAGATTGTATGTTCCGAACGTCTCTACATTGCGAACAAGAGTACTATACGAACTACACGACGCACCGCGACCGCGGGACACCCTGGTATTATTCGACTATTGGCAGCATTGACCCGGACGTTTTGGTGGCCTAACATGAAGCGGACAGTACAACACTATGTACGCAGTTGTGTTACCTGTCAACGCAACAAGGCAGCGCGACACAAGCCTTATGGACTCCTTCAATCGCATGAGGTACCGACCAGGCCCTTTGAGCATGTATCGCTTGACGTGATTACGGACCTTCTTGAGTGCGATGGGTATGATGTTGTGGTGGTAATCGTCTGTATGCTTACGAAACGGACGATTGTCGAGCCAATTACGAAAACGATTACAGCGGAACAATTAGCAAAAGTTTTGCACCGCGCTGTTTTTCGGCATTTTGGCTTACCACGGAAATTAATATCCGATCGAGATCCCCGGTTTATGAGCGACTTCTGGCAAACCCTATTTAGGGTTGTTGGCAAAAAGCTTCATATCTCTACGAGCTATCATCCCCATACAGATGGCCAAACCGAACGAGTAAACCAGACATGGGAGCAAGTCATACGATGCTATGTGCACCCCTTGCACGACGACTGGGTTCAACACCTTACCAACGTGGAGTTCGCGATCAACGCAGCGGTTTCTACGTCAACGACTATGTCTCCATTTAAGGCGACGCTAGGATTCGAGCCGACATCTCCAACGACGGCTACATTTGAAGATAACGAGCCTAGCCGTACTTTACCGGAGCAAGTGAAGATTCTGGTCGAGATGCACAGATTTGCCCACGACTGCGTCAAAGCAGCCCAGGCACACATGCAAGACGCTGCAAATCGGCACCGGTTACCAGTACCTTTTTCAGTTGGCGACAAGGTTAAGCTCAAGGCGACAAATATACGGTTTGTACAACAGCCATGTTCTAAACTACGCGACCGCTACATTGGACCGTTTCTCATTACGGAGGAAGTTTCCCCGGTTGCATTTCGGCTTAAGCTACCCCCAGGAGTACGGATTCACGATGTTGTACACGCCTGTTTATTGGAAAAATGGAATTCAGAACCAGAACAGGCCAACAGTGCGCAGCCAATTCCGATTGTGCACGATGCGAAGCGATTTGAAGTCGACAAAATACTCGACGTGGCTTTTAACTCCAATGGCACGGGACTTTTGTTTAAGGTCCGTTGGGCAGCACCGTTCAACGTACCTAGCGAGGACACTTGGGAACCCATGCGAGGAGTCAACCACTTAAACATCTTTTCCGAATTCCTTCGAACGGATGTATATCGACAATTTTCTGGCACCCCTGACTTTGTCAGATTTCGCAATCGCTGGCCTGCAAGAACCCCCAAGCAGCCAAGACCCTGAGTACTGCACAGCGAGGACGCTGGTGCTTAGGGAGGGGAGAGTGTCATTTCCTAGCCATTTAGCTAATTGCTAGTATCTGACATTATTTATTTCCTCTAAATGGTACCTGTATCTTAGCGATATTCAGTGACTCTTTTATTGTCATCACGGCAGTACAACTGTATCGCCGTATTTTCCCTCGACAGTACAGAGTTACTAGCAGTATCTCTTCTAGATAGTTCTTTTCTACATAGTTATAAGAGCTTGTGCGATAAGGTTAGATAGACGGTACATGTAACCTCAGTTAATCTGTATCACTAGTAATAGTTTGGTTTAGTTAGCAGACAGCATAAGCTACAGGTTCTAAGGCTGTTTCTAGAACACCTGAGGTGTGGATATCTAAGACGGGGACTTACTGGTAGTTTCGCGGATGGTGGCTAAGTTCATCTAAGAACCGGCCTTTACTTACTGGTAGTGCGAGAAGAGACCGGTACAGAATAGAATTACGCCACACCCAGATTGTAAGAAACCCTGTTCCTAAGACAATCTTACTAATTCTCTCTACGCTGTATAACTAGATCCAGAGATTAGGTTCTACTATTAGTCTAAGGTTGCCAACTTAGCCTAACCAAAGTAGTACCTCACAGCTCTATTGCGTCTTGCGAAACTGGAATTGACGGTCGCATGCTAAACAGCAGGTCAAGAGGCTCCTCATGAGAGAATCCAAAAATAACCTCGAACTGTGTGTGTTCAATTCCGAGTGCACGAGAGGCGTTGTACGCAAATTCCACTTGTGGTAAAAAAGTCGTCCAATCATAGCCATCATAGCAACAGAAGCAACGAAGAAGTTGCTGAAACGTGATGTTCACACTTCACACGCTCTGTCAGTCCGTCTGTCTCAGGATGTCGACTAGAAGACATGTTCATGCGCGTTCCAAGGCGTCGCCAAAGTGTCTGCCAGAAGCCAATGACGAATTTCGGGTCGCGATCACTTATCAGCATACGGGGTAGTCCATGTAAACGGTGCACTCCCTGTAAAAACAAAGTTGCAGTTTCTTCGGCAGTAACAGTCTCTGTACACGGCAGAAAATGGGCCATTCGAGTTAGATGGTCTACTACAATCAACACACTGTTAAAGCCATTGCTCTCATGTAAGTGTGTCAAGTAGTCAAGACCAATTGTATGCCACGGTCTGGGTGGAACAGGTAGTGGGTAAAGAGTCGCAGCCATCTGCGGTCGAATCTTTGCTCGTCGACATACGACGCAGCGCTCACAAAAATCTTTCACATCTTGGCGAAGTCGTTTCCACCCGAATCTGTCGAGTGCTTTAGCAAGAGTGCTAGCGACTCCTCTGTGACCAGCTGACGGACTTGCGTGCAGCTCTGTGATCAATCTCAGTCGGAGCTCAGAGTTCTGTGGAATACATAGGCGATTGAGGCTCCAAAAATATCCAGCTTTGGCTTCAATCCGGCTGTCTTTTGTCCACTCACCCTCGTCCCCATAAAACGAGTCTTGGGAGTACCCCTCGCGAATGAGATCAGCGAACTCAGGGCTCAGCTGCAACGCGTTAACAATCAGTAAATTCAGCTGTGCGTCTTCGAACAACAGCTGGGACTTCCGTCGTAATTCTCGATCTAACGGAACCTCGCCATCCAAAAATAATGGAACTGTGGCCTAAGGTACGAAGTCTGGACGCCGGCTTAACGGGTCAGCTTCGTTCAGAGCTCCCTTGCGATATGCAAGTGTCATCGAGCCCACAAACTGTTGCAAACCCCGCAGGTATCTTGCTTGCCGCTTGTTCAGCACGTTGTTCGGTTGCTTGAGCAGATGTCGCAGTGTGTTGTGGTCTGTTACGACAAGGAACTTAGAGCATCCTTCAAGATAGCACCTCCAATGCTTGATAGCTTCGTATACGGCCAAAGCTTCTAAATCGTACGCAGAGTAAGTGTTACCACGCTCAACTGGATTCAGCTTACGCGCCCAGTGAGAGACTGGTTGAAGACCTCCTCCTTGGTCTTGCAACATGACTGCTGCAATCCCCATTGTTGAAGCATCTGTAGCCACGGTGAACGTCGCGTCCGAGCCGACCTCCGGAAGGATCAGGCATGGTGCGGAAATGAGCCGTAACTTGAGAGTCTCAAAGGCTTCCAAACATGCAGGCGTCAGCGTAACCTTCTGTGGCTGGGACTTCCGCAGTAAGTCCGTCAATGGAGCCGTAAGGTCGCTGAAATGATGAATAAATCTGGCATAAAAGTTGCAGAATTGTACGAAACTGCGAACCTCCTTCTCCGTCGTGGGCACTGGCCAGCATGCAACGGCCTCGACTTTCTTGGTTGAAACCGAAATTTTACCAGCTGACACAATATAGCCCAGATACTCCATCTCTTGCAGTCCGAAGAAGCACTTCTTAAGGCGTAACTTCAAGCCCTCCTCCTTGAATCGTTGTAAAACGAGACGCAGGTGCTCCATGTGTTCCTCCAGAGTTCGATTGTAGATACAAACGTCATTGAGGTAGACGGTAACGAACTTATGTAAAAAGTCGCGAAGTTTGTCATTCATCATTCGCTGAAATGTTGTTGGCGCATTACACAATCCAAACGGCATGGCGATCCATTCCATTAAGCCATCAGGTGTCTAAAACGCCGTCTTGTGGATGTCCTTGTCACGCACTCGAATTTGCCAGAAACCAAAGGCGAGGTCGAGGTGGGTGTAAAAGTTCGCGTCCTTAAGTTCGTCAAGCGTGTCATCCACACGCGGAAGCGGGTCACCATATTTTCGCGTAACCTCATTAAGGTCACGGTAGTCTATGCATAGACGTAGCGAGCCATCAGCTTTACGCACAAAAAGAATTGGCGAGCTGAACTCACTGTAGCTGAAACGGATCAGACCAGCTTCCACTGCGTCTTTAAGCTATCGATTCAGCTCAGCGCGTTATGCAGGAGACAATCTGTTCAGCCGTTGACGTCGCATCGGGCCAGTTGTTTCAATGGGATGATCCCACTGTCGGCTTACAAGCGGAAAGTTGACAAGTGGCAGTAACTCCGGAAAATCGTCGTAGAGGAGCGACCGGAAGTTGTCATGTTGTTCTGCTGTTAGCTCCTCTCCAATGTGAAATTCAGTTGGTTGGTCAACGGCTGGCGTAAGTTCAATGACGTAAAATTCAGCACGACGTCCCCTGCTGCGGCGCGTCTTGCGCACGAGTTTCTGAACTTTAGTAGAAGACATCAGGAGACACTCGAGGCGTCGTTCCTCGAGCGTAGTCTCCACTGCTGTGCCGTCCATTAGAGTAAAAACCCTAGTTGGACCAAACTGTAAAGAGGCATGATCGTCATCAAGCCATGGTAAACCCATGATTAAATTAACAGTACGTAAATCATGTAAGACGTAAAAAGTCCGGTAAATTCGTGTCGAGCCAACTCAAAAGTAACATCACAGACCGTCGAAGAAGTCACTCGTTGTCCGTTGGAAAGTCGAACAGGTGCCTTGGTCACAGACTTTCGAGCCTGTAAAGCAAAGCGTCGTACGAAAAAGAAGTCATCCATGTCGGGGAAGGAGCATAACTCCGCGCCAGCGGGTGTTGCGCAAGAAGCGCCGGGTGGTGTATAATATGGCAGGTGAAGAAGCGTCCGTAGTTGTTGGGGGTGGGGGATTATGTAAGTGGTTTGTAAAGGCATGCGTGAGTTTGCAAAAATAATACGTTAAGCCCGATAACCCATCGGGATACACGCCATGGGCCACAATTTGCCCCGGCTGCTGACGATGAAGAACTCGCAGTCTTCCTCGCGGATACCAAGGGCTTAGGAGCCGTCGGTTCAGTTGAGGGAGACGAAGCGACCCCCTTCCGCGCCATATGTTGGAGGGGCTTCGGAGTTTCGTAGCCGAGGTTGAAGTCGGTGCAATATCAGTTGAGCTCTTGGAGATCGACAATAGGTCGCCACTTATTGCCGCGTGGCTTCGGGACGGGGAATATCCGTAATACCCATCGCGGGTTGGTAACACGTTCCCAATCGCCGTTGGCATTGAAGCTCGGGAACTTTGTTGCCATGAAGGCTAGCTGCTGAGGGGTGGCGTCGCTCATGGCGACGCAATACTTAAAAGGAGGGGGAGGTAATTTTTTTGAACTTGATCAAAACGCCGTGGCGGATCTAGCCAATGTGGTGACCGTTCACGCCGATTTGCTCCTACTCGCGCCGTTCCCCAAGGACACGATGTCTCTTGAAGCTTGAAGACGGGTTGCAGAAATCGGAACGACGAAGCACACCATAGTTTCTACGAAGGGGGTTTTGGGTGTGTCGGTCGCGGTTGGGTGTATGCTAATATCGTTCGAGGCGGTTGTTGGTGCTCGTCCTTGTTGAGGTCTTGCTTCTCGCGTCTGCTGCTACCTTAGCAAGTGTCTTGGAGCTCGGGTGTGATTGCATGTCCGGCGTGGCCTTGGCGAAGGTGGCTCTTGCCGATGCTTTGTTGGCGGTGTGTATGTTGACTTCGAGTGTTTGATCAACAAATGCTTGTCGAAGGGCGTCACATTGGCCGGAGACTTCGTCCAGACGGCACGTACGGAAGCACGCGTGCGCAAGCTCGGTGAACACCTTGTCTGCATCAATGTTCGCTTGTCCTCCCTTGGTGAGGCGGATATAGCCTTGTAGATTACGGCCATTCTCCTATGTCGCCATGCATGTGGGTGCGGTGGCCCGCTCGGATTAAGGCCATGGCTGCCTTTTGCTCCGTCGTGAGAGCATATCCGGACGACAATGCGTTAATAACCTCACCGATTGCCGTGTTGGCGCGAAGAAGGCGTTGCACCCGGTGTGCATGTACTCGTCGTACGCCGCCGGTGACCGCCCGTTGAGGTATCGGGTTGCCGCGTCGTCGGTCAATGTCCATAGTCTAGAGGCTCGCATACATCGCGTGGCGGGCGCAGTAGACCGGGAGAGACGACGCGGCAATAGGATGCGAAGTCGACGAGCTCGTCCTCGGGTCGATCGAGGTCGTCGTCGAGAAAGTTGCCATGTGGTGCATGGGCTACTCTTCACCCACCGGCTCGGATAGTTGGCCGGGCGGGAGGGGGGGATTGTTGTTGTGTCGAACTTGTTGACGTGCATCTTTGTTGTTGTATCTGAACAAGCAAGGCGGTCTGAGACGTATGTACATGCTCATGAAACGAGCTCGGTTCGGCAGCGACAACTAGTCGGACTTGTTCCGCAATGTCTGATTTAGCTGTCGGTTGGGTTGTGTCGACGATAAGCTTAGTCGCCAACCGTGGAGCATGCATACCAATCGATGACGAAGGGGAACGGGGGGAAGTGTCTTTGGACGGATGAGTGCGCCGCTTAAACCGAAATAAACTATACACGACTACGAGTGTCGTGCTTGCGTTGCGCGAGCTTAATAAGATGGCGAGCGCAAAGAAGAGAGTGCGTGCGTGGGCTCTAGGTAGCACCATATTGCGTTATGAAGCTTGTCATGTACATACCTAATAGCCGTTGATGAACGTTCCTGATGGTGGTAGGTCGCGCTGCCCCTCCAGCACAAGATGGTTGTGTTTGGTTGTTGTGACGCGCTGCTAATACAGGAAAACTAGCCTCAAGGGCTGCTTGGTGTCCCGTACACGCGTTTATTAAGCACGCCAAAACCTCTGCACTCAATGAATATAATAAACATAAATACATCGCTCATAGCATCTGGCAATACAGAACTACTAATATTATTCCGCGATATTATACAGAATTCTACACGTTGTACGGAATTTTGAATTATTTTGAAGTCGCAGCTGTCGGTATGGCGACGGTTGGCGGCAGCTTTACTATTTCTGCTTTATTGCATTCCACTTCCTACCAGCCTGCTTCTTCCATTCCGTCACGAGCCGCTGCCGCTGCTGCTCCATATCTCTTTGAGTTGTCGCTCCAACGCGATCACGCGAGCAGTAGCGAAGGAGGAAAAAGGAGGCCAACCAACTCACCAGCCGGACCCTCCGTTCCACAATCCCCATATTTATCGGGCAGGGCCCTTCTCGTCATAGCGAAGGATAGACAGTGGGGCTAGGGCTGATTGGACAGGGATTGCCCGAGTTGGGGTCGGGCTGGGCGCGAAAAGGGAGATAGGCGTAGTAACTGGTCATGAGTTGGGGGGTTGCGGGGGCGGAGGGGGGCGCTGGGTGGGAGGGGGACGCCGGGCAGGTAGAGGCAGGATGCCCGCCAGTGAATGATAAGAGGGGGGAGGGTGGCGAGGGCGACAGCGCGCGAGCGGTACTGCGGCGCTGCGGCGAGGGCTTCGAAGCTCGCTACGCCGAAAGCTTTGAGGCGCAGGAGATGGACCTGTGGGGGCTGCGTCTTTGTAGCGAGTCTGACCTCCGAGACGAGCTAGGTGTCGCGCCGCAGGATCTCCCCCACCTGATGGCCGTCATTGTGGACAGAGCGGCGGGCAGCGGAGTGCCGAAGTGCCGTCGGTCGGTGTCGGGGGCGACAGCCGGCCGAAGTTGCGACGTCACTGACGCGGGATCAGTGGGATCACCCCTTCCGGTGGTTGAAGCTAGTGTCTCAGAGCCTCCGTTATCCACCAGCCTCCCTTACTTAGACAAATCGAATGGAAGTTACCTCGCTGCGTCAGTCGTGGTCTTGGAGGAGCGAAGCGGCGGCGACTCGTCGGTGGTCGATAAGCGACGGCCGCATCCCCCGTCGTCTCCCGCCAGTAAGACGAACGCCTTCCAGATGCTGATGGGCGCGGGGATGAAGAGGTCACGTGAGGGAGACACCCCGCCCACGAGTCGCAATGCCCCTACGTCGGGTAAGAATCCGTTTGCTATGATGATGGCGGCTGCCGGCGCTGTCGTGAGCTCCGTCGCGCGACGACAACCTATCACAGGTGGCCCCACCGTCGGACGAACCCAACCACAGCAACATCCACCCGCTAAGCAGGCAAAACGGGAGACGGTTCGTGGTGGGAGTGGGGGTGGAAGGTCGTGGGGAGCTCGCAGTGGCCCCAACACGCGTCCACCGCCCTGGAAGGCTGTCCCAGGTGCGAGCGTGTTGAGGGAAATGATAGAGCACTGTGGTTTCGACACTGGGCCTGACGCATCCAACAACACAAGCGCCACCCTTGCATAAGCCATTTTCGTGAACTGGTCAACTCAATTTAACTTTTAAATCGACGCTTTGTGCTTCTTCCATTTTTTGTTCGTTTTTATTGTGTGTGTAAGGGGAGGGGCTGTGTGTGTGTGTGTGTGTGTGTGTGTGTGTGTGTGTGTGTGTGTGTGTGTGCGTGAGTGTGGTTGCGAATACAGGTGATACTGAGTGTGTGGGGGGGTGTGTGTGTTTGTGGGTGGGTGGGTGGGGGTGAAGTTTTGGGGGGAGGGAGGGGAGCAAGTCAGAGTGTGGATGGGCTTATGTGTATGTGTGAGGGGGGTAGGGTGGGTTGGCAGGGGGAGGGAGAAAGGAGAGAGGGCGTGTGTGTGTGTGTGTTTCTGGCTGTGAATGTGCGCGTGGGGGGGGGGGCGGAGGGGGGGGGGGGGGTGCGTGTGCTACGGTTACTGATTTTGTCTGTCGTGGCTTTGTTTTATGTTGGTGTTGTCCGCGTTCATCAAAAGGCACCGACTTCATCGTCGACGGCTTCCACCATTCAGGCAGCTGGTCGAAGCATTACTTCCTTAGCCACTTCCACGCGGACCACTACACCGGACTGGAGCCCTCCTTCCGCGCTGGCCGCATCTTCTGCACGCCCGAGACGGCGAGGCTGGTGGCGCTCCATCTGCGCGTCCCCACCTCTGTGCTCGCCCCACTCGAAATCAACAAGATACACCGCATCGACGGGAAGGCCGTCACTCTGGTCGAAGGTGCGCCCGCCCCAGCTGAGTCCATCACCATCCTTCACAAGGTGCTTGCCGAATACTTTAACATCTCTCTGCTTTTTACTCTATCCATCGCCCTCCGCTTATGTTGGTCGACGTAAACAAGTTAGAATCATGTCTGTAGTGCGACTGGGCTGTCAACTACAATGAACGCTGACACTTTTTTCACACTCTGCCGCTTGCGGTCTTACCCTGCTGTAGCCAACCACTGCCCGGGAGCAGTGCTCTTTGTGTTCCAAGTAGGCATGTCCACGCACGTTCACTGCGGCGACATGCGCTTCGAGCCGAGTCTGGTGACGGCGGCCTTTCCTTACGGCCTGGCGGGTCTGCCGCGCATTAGCCGCCTCTTCCTCGACACAACCTACGCAGACCCCGCGTATGACTTCCCAACGCAGGCAGCTATCTTGTCCGCCGTCGACGGCATCGTGCGACGCGAGGAGGCGCTGGGGAAGGCGACCGGCGAGACGACGGTGTACCTGTGCGGCGCTTACACGATCGGGAAGGAGAAGGTGTGGATGAGGGTGTGGAAGAGCCTCGGCGGGAAGGGCGAGGTTTACGCCGAGTCGCGCCGGAAGCGAACCCTCGAGTGTCTCGACTTGGGTCGAGTCTTCGCAGCGCTCGGCAGCGAGCACTGTTCGCCGCGAATGGCCGGTGGGACGGCGCCGACAGCCGGTGGCCTCCGACGAACCAGCTCTGCCGTGCGCGTCGTGTCGACCGAGAGCAGCGCCAGCGCGCGCGTTCGTGTGGTCACTATGTCCGCGCTTCACTCCGAGTCGCGGCTGAAAGAGACGCTGGTGGAGTTGCGCGCGTCCTGTGGATTCGCCCGCCTCGTCGCTTTCCGGCCGACGGGGTGGAGTTTCAAGGCGGAGCGCGGGCCGGGCGCGGGGCAGCGCCTATTGGCCGCCCCCGACGAGTCGCAGGCGCTGGTGGAGGGCGTGGGCGGGACTGTGAAGAGCCTTGAGGGTGGCCGCGTGAAGCTCTTCAGCGTGCCTTACTCTGAGCACAGCAGTGTGGCGGAGTTGAGGCAGATGGTGGCTGCCCTTCGCCCCGCCGAGGTGATCCCGACCGTCGCAAAGTCCAACCAGCACCGCACCCAGATCCTAGACCTCCTGCACGCCAAGTGACCGAGTGCGGTTGCGACGGTACTCCAGCTCGTGAGCTCCGCCTCGTCCGTCGCTGAGCTGCAACGCGTCATTAGACAATTCGATGGCGGTGATGCAATCCAAAATGGAGTAACGGCCATTTCTTCATGAGAGGCACAAATGAGAAGTGATTGAAGAGTGTCGTTGACGAAGGGGGTTTTGTTCGCCAACGCCCCTTATTAGGTATTAATAGTCGGAATATCAAGCATTCTTATGTAGTCCATGCAAAGTGACTCCTCCATTTCCTTCCTAATGTCTCAAATGAAGCCCACCCAGCCCACTCACCCATTTGAGTGCTTTCTTTTTTATGTCGTCATGAAATGGATGGTCGCAAACCAAATTCCAAGTATAGTTTGGCAGCCGGAGAGCTGTTCCTGTTGACTATCATTTCACTAATATTCCAATGGGGTCTACATTGAATGCGCCCACTTCAACGAAAGAAGTGCGCCACTTCTTGTGATCTTCGGGCAACACTGCGCCGTGCACCGCGCGTGCAAGTCCCCCCCCCCCCCCCCCTGCGCGCGCACACGGACAAATATGCACATCATTGCTGACGCAATGACTTTTCCACCACCCATGAAATCAAAAAGACCGAGTGTCTTCAATTACCGCACAGCCCATCTTTACCACCTCGTCAGGCTCACCACCTCCATACATAGCATGTGATGGTATTTTTCGCCCAGCCGCCTTCCCCGTTTCACCCGACCGCAAACCGCCTTGGTGGCCTTCTACAATGGCCACGGTCAAGCGGCGTGAACGCATGGGGCGAGGTGGGGCACGCGCGGTCAGCTCGAAAGCGCACTGGGAGTCATGTAACGAGTAACTTCATGCGCCCCCTCCCCCACAACACACCTCCACAAGCCTTCGATATCGCAAGACAAGCGCATCAGCACGCCTTCCATCGCCCCACGAATCAGCAAGTATGACGCAATGGAGGCAGTCTACGGGAGATATCTTCCGACATGGAGATAAGGCCCTCAAATGCCACTCAACCCAGCGCCCGTCCCCTTTTGCATTGCCGAAACCCTTCGATCCCCAAAGTGGAACGAACGCCAAACGAACTGCCGCCCCTGTCAAAGGTATTATCCCCGTTGATCCCTTGACCAACTACCATGGCAACCTCTTTCCACCCGCGTTCGGGAAAGATAAGCTCCCCAAAGATGTGCATCCCCTGGCTTCTGAAAAACTGGCCTTATTCGGCTTGGGCCGTGGGAGTACAGAACTAATGAACATGTCGAATGGCAACAACCAAAAGGACTAATGACACCCGTCGAACAGATTTTCTAACCTCGAGGCAATGGCGCGGGACATTTTGAGCTCGGGTTGGTAGCGACCTCTAACAAATCGAGTGCCTTCCACTTGATCAACGGGATTGGAGATTGGGAATACACCCCTTCCCCACGACCCCCGCTTCGGGGACCGCGACGCATTTCAGAATATGCCCCAATCACTATATATTGTCATGCACATGTCTCACGCATGTTATGCCCATCATCGCCAACTCTGCAAAACGCAAACACAAACGTCTGGCACATCCGATGCGCGCCAGCTGTATCGCACACCGATCACCCTTGCACGTGCGGAACTCGCACGATGATGTCTCAATGAAGCACTGCCTTTGAGGATTGAATCAACCTTCGCACATTACCCCGTCTTTTCACAACCGAGCAAATCGTGAAGGAGGCGGAAGAGAGGTAATTGCGGCGCAAGAACCCACTGCTCCGGACGGCCTCTCAATTTGCAGGTTACGGCCTATGCGGTCATGGGGCGAAATTTTTTTGAATTACATGTCAGGCGTAGCTGGCTCCTGTCTCACGGCCCCACTCATTAAGTGCGGGGTGGCGTTTAGTCATGGGTTAGGTCGGTCCGTTGTTGGGGCGATGACATCATGGTACCACCGCCCTCACAGCATCCAACCTCATATCTCCTCATACTCCACATCCGCCAGCCCGCCCTCATACATCGGCTGCACCAAAGACTCGGCCGTGACGGCAGGCGGGGGTACCGCGGCGTCGCCGTTGCTCGCCTCGCCTGCCCCGCCCTCTTGACGCTGATCATGCCGCGCCATCACTAAATCCTCTTTTGCGCGCCTCGACAGCTTTACTCGCATCCACACAGCGTTGAGCAAACTTCGCCATGTGCCGTCGCAAATGTTGCGTGCCTGCAACGTCGGCGAACAATATACAAGAATCGCGGGGACGACAGCTGTGAGTAAACGGGCTTCAGAGAGAGACACGAGGCGGATGAACAGGGGAGGCGGTAAACTGTTGGGCGCATCGGAGACATGTAGCGTAGATCGAGTGCAGAATGCGGGCTCGGAACCGAGTAATACTGTGATTGAGTGCTCGAAGACACCATCATGGGGTGGTGGTGGTGTGTTTGTGTTGGGAGGGGAGGGCGGGAGGAAAGGGGGTGAAGGAGGGGGGGCGGGGGGGCTTGTCTGCTCTTATATTTCAAAATAGCAATTGAGTAGTTAGGTTGGCACGCTGAGAGGAAGTGGGAGAGGAGTGTGTAAAAGAAAAAGTGTGAAGGTGGTGAAGACAAGTGTGCGTGAGAGTGTGTGTGTGTGAGAGAGAGAGAGAGAGAGAGAGAGAGAGAAAGAAAGATTGTGTGTGCTTGTGTATGTGTATGTGCGTGTGTGTGTGTGTGTGTGCGTGTGTGTGCGTCCATGTGTGTTTGCGTGGTGGTTTGGGGGGGCAGGGGGGGTTCGTGACGGGGGGAGACACCTTTCGATCTTCCTTCTCTTTGAGCGCTATCTGCGCTGCGCGGTGTGCCACCTCCACCGCCTCCACATGCTCCTCGCACACCACCACCCCGAGGAACTTGGGCACGCTGCGGCCGGCGCGCACTTCGAAGCCGACCATCGCGGGCGCGTAGTCCACACCCAGCCGGCGGCATGTGGGCGCGATGTTCTTGTGCGGCAGGTGGACGGTGCCGAGGGGGAGTGACGCTGCGTAGGGCGGGCAATCCACCTGCAACCGTTCATTCTTCGGTACCTTTCCATCGCGCGCCACCGGCATCACCAGCTCCTCCGTCTGCCACATTCCATAGAGCGCCACCCCATCCCCCCCACCATCCGCACCACCAGCCCCATCCCCCTCTTCCTCCTCTTTCTCCATCAGCCCCGCCTCGCCCGCCGCAATGGCTCGCGCGCCTGCCGGCGAGGGCGAGGGCGCCGGGGGCCGTCGCCACCCCCACGCCTGCCCCCGCCCTGCCGCCGCCCACATTATCACTCAGTATCATTCGAAACAGGTCTCCTTGGAATTTAGCGACCAATAACAATGAAACACTCAACTTCAATGTTGTTCTGCTGGTTTGTGTAAATCGAATTAATGAATGTCAGAGCGCTTTCAACGAAGTCTACCCTAAAATGCAACCCACCCCAAAAATCACACACACAGCCCCATCGACCGCCAACCCTGGACACTAGTGACGCGCTCTCTGCCCTCACAAGGAAAACTCAGTTTCACAGAAAACTGGGATGTCCTGCAGTTTTACCTCTGAAGCGGAACCCCGGCTCCGGCCTCGGCTGCGGCACCTTGCGCTTCTTCACCACTTTCGCCGGCGTAGGCAGCTCCGCCTCCCGCACCACCCGCCCCTCCCGTCGCCACCGCTCCGGGGTGTGCAGCTCCGACAGCGCGGCGCGCGGGTAGAAGGGCTCCCCCCTGTGCAGCCCCGCCGCTTTGGTGCCCGGCGCCAGCCCCTGATACTTTCCGATGTGCCGCTTCAAAATGTAAACCGGGTGCGCCTTGAAGCCCTCCACCGTGCTCGGCAGCGCCTCGCTCAACGCACGCATCTTTTCCTCCATCTCAGAGTCCTCCTGTCTCGACGCCTGCAGCAGCGCGGGCGACGATGACGGTGCGGAGGTCGTCGGCGGTGCCGCGGATTGACGCGCGCTGCTTTCGTCGGGTGATGGAGCCGTCGTCAGCCCGGCGCTCGCCTCGACGTGGCGCAGCGGCCGCAGCGTCTCTTCCCACCACTCCGCATCCTCGCGCCTCGACCCTTTCTGCAGCGCCAACGCCCGCGCACGAGCCACAGTCAGCACACCATGACTCCCAGGCCCGCTCGCAAGAAATGAGGAAATGAGAATAGCAAAAAAGTGTGGATTCTTTACAAACGCATTTGCTATGCCAAATTTCCACCGAAAAAACTAATAAATTCGACGAAAACTGCGGAACGTTCCTTCAATCGCAAAACTAGTTTGGTAAAATGTGGCAAAGAATATCTGAAAATACAAAGAAAAAAGGGAAAAGGTGATCATCCGCACATAAAGTTGAATGGTAAGAGGCGAAAACCGAGTAATTGTTTTCTTAGGTACAGTTATTTACGAAATCCGAGATCCGCGCATGAAACTAGTTGACAATAGGACGGTCGATTTGACACACGTCAGCATGCTCAACCAAACGAAAGCCCCAATACTTCGCCCACAACACTCAGTCGATGAGGGTGTTGTGCTTTGCGTTCCGCGCAACCAAACGGAGTCAACAACATTTCATTGTCATCTCGATACCCACACATCACTAATTTTGATAATCACATCCACGAATGCAGAAACATTTACAGAAAATTCACTCATCAGCTTAAACGCGCACAATTGAACTCGCCGAGTAACAAATAAATTTCGATATTGCTCGACGACACAACTGCATTGAAAGAAGGCGCTACATGAGGCTGGTGATGGTGGTGGTGGTGGTGGTGGTGGCACCTTGATGGACTCGATGTACTTGGCTGTGACGTCCTTTGCGCCCCCACCCCGGAAGGCCACCGCGTAGGCGCCCGGGCAGCGGGCAGCCAGGTCCACCGCCAGTGTCTGCGCCACCCATCCGTTCAGGCAGTCCACATGCACCCAACGCCCCTGCGACCCGCTGCCACAGAAAACCTCCGCCCAGTGACGGCACACCTCGTGCGGCGGCAGCCGACGAGACCAGGACAGTCCACCTGTGGAGAGAGATGCCGTGCGGGGGTGGCATGGTCACAGTATTTCACCGCAGTCTCGGGATCTCCCTCACAAAAGACACACATGAAACATTAACCACAGAAACAGTAATCACAGAAGTGCATTTATGTTTATAAAATATGTGGAAAACATTCAATTGTTTGGGTACCGTATGTGTTTGGCTGCGCTTTGACGACTTCCTTCCCATTAGGCTCCTCTTGTTTGGTGGCAGAAGTGACGCCCGCAGCGATGGCGGTCGCCGCGAGCGCCATCTCCAGCTCCCGCTCCATCTCCAGGTCGCCCCTCCGCTTCTTCCCAGCTCCCTCCCCACCCCCCGACCCTCCCGTTACCTCGCCAGTCACCTCCACCCCTTCTCGCCCCTGCTCAGTAGCTTCACCACCACCCACCGCACCCCCTTCCCCTGCCGCCCATCATTCAGCAACTCGGTCAGCAAATCCCGAAAACTGTGTGAAGCTGATGCTAAGGGCAAGTCGATGAACAGTCCGACACCAGCAGCGCACCTTTCTGCCGCTTGCGTCGCTCCCCTGCCCCTCGCCCCCGACCCCCACCCACCATAGGATCATCGCCCGCGCCCCGCTTCCCCCCCCTCCCACCGCCCGCCTTGAACCCTCTCCCTCTCCCCCTCCCTCCCATCTCCGCCCCCGAGTCCCCAACCTCGTTCGTTCCCTCCGCAGTCTCCGCCCACTGCCCTGAACTCTGCCTCTTCCCAGCCGAGCTCTGTCCCCGCGATGTCCCACTTGACAATGCCTGCGCAAATACGCAGCGTCACAACTCTCGGCGGGCCTTGGCTGCAGGCGGGTGCAGAGGATAGAGCCTCAAGACAAGCGACGTGCGAGTGCCCTCCCTCCCAAATGCATCTGTCTGGATCGCTGACAGACGTAGTCGCTGCCATACCCACCCACTTTTACAGACATACATAAACATATATACATACGAAAATAGATACTTTCCCACACGAAACAGCATTTTCGGCTCTCTCTCTCTTCCCCCCTCCCCCCCCCCCCCCCCCCCCCCCCCCCCCCCCCCCCCCCCGCCCACACACACGCACGAATGCAATCCCCGACACCCCTCCCCCCCCAAAAACCTGAATTTTTTGATATATACCTTCGGGTCGCTGCTGCTCCCGTAAACGCGCGCCACCTTACCTGCACAAACACACCATCCACACCTCCTTAAAAGTTAAGCAGCCCCGCTTCCCTCTCGTTATCCTCCTGCAGACATTACTCCGGTCCGGCAACATCGACAGTCACGTGGCGTCCGGTGCGGCCTCACCCGCAGCCCGGAGGGATGTCTTCTGCGGGTGACCGTCCAAAACGGCCACATAGCGCACAACGCAGCCAAGGCCGCGGAGGAGAGCAACGGAGAGCGCTGTCAGCTCCTCAGCCGTCCCTTTCTGGGACTGCGCAGCCGTCATTAACGCTTCCCGGATGTGTGCCACTGCGTCGCTGCCGGCGACCGGCCGCACATCAACATTCCCCGCGCCTGAAGCATCTATCGACACCTCAACATAAACAGAAGCCATAACCAACCCTTTCAGTTCTCGCGGAGCCAATGACGCCATCGCACAGCGGGCTCACACGATAGACTACAGTTGCGATTGACGCAATATGGATGGTCGCATTTGAGATTTTATGTTTCCCATGCAGTCTCAACTGGGTCAGAGACATGCTGCACCACCTGCGCTGTCAGGGGATGCATGGCACCACCTCATGTGGGAGGGAAAACCTGCTGATACTTCTTCTGGAACCAGGACACCAGGGGTTGGAGACTGTCCACGGATATGCCCGCCTTCTCATCGACCGCGGAGGCCAGCTCCATCGGTAGTAAGGATAGCAACGAAGACTGAGGAGAATGGGGGTCATGTCATTTGGGGGTGAGTGAAATTGTCGAACTTGTGGATGTGGTTTGAAGATTGTTTTTGAGAAAAGAGGGGGGATGTCTGGATGCAGCAGTGAGAATGTGTGTTGGAAGGGTGCCGTGTGTGCCTGCGCGTACAACTAAGTGTGTCAGAATGTGTGTAACAGTGAAAATGCAAATACTTGCGATTGCGTTCGTGTCT
Source organism: Tetraselmis chui (assembly GCA_026401115.1). Taxonomy (NCBI): domain Eukaryota; kingdom Viridiplantae; phylum Chlorophyta; class Chlorodendrophyceae; order Chlorodendrales; family Chlorodendraceae; genus Tetraselmis; species Tetraselmis chui. The sequence continues at coordinate 25,367 of JAPMLY010001018.1, forward strand.
ACGCAAATGTGACCTTGTGCTTCAGTGAGTGCATCTGTATGATGAAATGCGGAAAATGATGTGCGAATCATAGTTACGGAATTGTATATATGCTTGTGCATGTGGGGATTGTGGGTTGCAACTTCAAGTGCGTGCGATTATACGTTTGTGAGTATTTGTCCTCATATACACGAATGCATGTAAATGCTTATATGTCGGAGTGTGACTGTGGAAATTTCAGCTTGCCAATCTCTTTATGTGCATTTGATGTGCAGTCCATGCGAGACTACTCAGTGTGCATAAATGTGAGCATATGGTAACCAGTCATGCGACTACATGTGTGTGTGTGTGTGTGTGTGTGTGCGCGCGCGCACGCGCGTAGGAGTGTGTATCAGTGGGAGACATTGAGGTAAAATGTCTGCCTACGTCCGTGACCGTGCATGCAGGTATGCATGTGTGCAAGAGCGAGTGCGTGTGCGTGCGTGTGTTTCTATGTGTGTGCTCGGGCATACGCGCATGTTTGTGTGTGCGCGTGGGGTGGGTAAGGAAGCGGGGTTCTTGTATGTGTGTGTGTGGGGGGGGGGGGGGGGGGGGGGGGGGGGGGGGGGGGGGGGTGACTGGGAGTGTGTGGGTGTGCATGCAGGAAAAGGGGTGACTGACCTGCAGCAGAGCGTCTTCAGCTGCCTCGTCTACCATCCGCCCCCGAGCCAGCAAGCACAGCAGGAACGACTGCCGAATGAGTTGCCTCTCAGCCCGGCTCTCGCTGCTCTGCTTCGCGCCCACCTCTGCAGCCCACCGACACGATCATTTAGGGCAACTCATGGATGACTAGTGCAATGCGAGGCTCAAACACGAGCGCACATACGCACCTGATGCACTGCGGCCCCCGCCGTCACTGTCGTCACTCAACAACTCAATCACCTCCTCATCATCCACGGCCGTACCCTCCTCCACTTCCTCCCAATCATGCTCCTCAGATTCCCCACCGTCCTCCCACTGAACATGAAACGCAATCATCAGCCATCACCCAAATAATCAGGTCGAATGGGGAACGGAGATACGGCACCGGGCAAGGGAGCACCGCCGCACCTCCCACCCGCCGCCCTCCTCATCTTCGCGAGTCTCCCCAACAGCGTGCTCCTCCGGTCCATCCGCAGCCTGCGCATGCGGCAGCTCCGCGTTCACGTCTATGTGCCTTTCTTCGCTCGCGTCCACTGCTTTTGCGCCGCACGTCAGGTCGGCGGCCTCCTGTTGTACGACGGAATCCACATCGCCGACTCAGGCGCTCAGCACGGTCACACATCATCAGCAGGTGCGAGAGCAGAGCCAAAACATAGATCCAACAGCGATGCCGGGCTCCGACCATAGGCCCAGCCGTCAGCGCTCTCCCCATCCCACGGCCCACCCTGCGCTTGTTGCTTCGCTCCAACAACGTCTCCACGCCCTCCCGACTCACCTCACCGAGCGTCCCTATCCAACGCAGCGCGGCACGACGCACACCTCAGTATCGGTTGACCAACGCGCAACGGAGTCCGCGCTTGTCACATGACAGTCGTCTGCGCGCTAGAGCCTACTGCGTGGCGTCGCGCAGGGGGGTACATGGCACGCGGGGTGACCGCGTTTCTATCGTCTGCCGTCAGATTGGGTGCTTGCGTGGGACAGTCGAGTCGCACCTGGAGTGGAGACTGTGGAGGGGGGCGCCGAATCCCGAGGCTGCGCCTTCGACGCGCCAAGTGGGCGGGGTGGCATTGCACCAAACAACGCAGCGCCTTGCTATGACGTCTGGCGAACGTTTCGCAGCTGCACAAACAGCGACTCAGGTTCTACTCTACTGCTTCGCCGGAGTGGGACCGTCCTGTGTGAGTGTGTGGTGGGAGTGGCTGCGGGATGATCGGCGCATTCGCGCTGTCGTCCCGATCGGCTGTACCGTGTCAGTACCCGTATCCGAATGAGGGATAATGCTGACGTCGTGGTCGCCTGAGTGCATGTACCCGTACATATAGCGCAGAGATACGTGCAATACATATAATTCGAGGCGATTTCTAAACCCGGGCGGAGCAGTGGGGCGTGTTTATTCCGTGCGGACCCGCTTCATGTTGCCAAGGGCGACCGGGTCTAGTCGCATGTGGTGCTCGAAGAAGTCGCGGCTGTAGCGGGAGCCGGGCATACACAAGGGAATCTCACACTGCACGCAATAGAAAGACGTCTAGTGAAGGACACCCTCGTCGCGGTAGCACCGGAGGCAGCGAGCTTGCTTGCGTCGGCCCTTTTTGGAGCGGCCCAAGTTACCGGGGACGTGGGCACGCTCGTCTTGGAGGATCCGTTTCGGTTCGGCCAAAGGTACGGATAATGTGCTTCCCCGACGTTGGGCCGGCACAGCGTGATCTTGTAGCCCGTTGTAGACCAAAGTCTTACTAAAAATCTCAGCGAAGTTCTTGATAGTTAGAGCTAAGTAGGGGTGGGAAGCGGAGACGTGAATGTTGATTAGCTTCCAACAGTCGGTAGCGCAAATGCTGGTTGCAATATAATTCGAGGCGATTTCTAAGCCGCTTAGAGTTCGCTTTAGTAAATATTGGCGGGGGACAAAGAGGCGAGCTGTTCCCCTGGCTAAGGTTTTTCCCTCTTTTCTTCCTTTTGATTGGTGGTCCCCGCTGCTTTCTCTTGTAAGAAACACTTTGGGTTTTACAATCAAGCGATGACATGGGCGTTCACCGTTCACGTGTAACTAGAAAATTCCGATTGGAGGTGGGATCACTAACTGGGATGTTGCCCAAAAAATCCCAATTGAGCACACCACGCTCGACCTCAAGCGCGTCGCGGCTCCAAAAACATTATGGGGCCTACAACCCTACATCCACCACTCATGCGTGGCGACTTCAACTTGTGTGGACTTTAAAAAGGTGGGCAAATCGACAAAATTAGCCTAGCAACATGGTACAAGTGCGTCGGTGGTTCGTGAGTGGGTGCGTAATTACGAGGACACGGGGGGCGTAGTTTTGGACAAAGCTCGCTCAGAGAGGCATGCACGGGGTTGGGAAGTCCACAAGTGCGAGAGGCTCTCAAGGCGAGCATCCGCGACGGGACGACCTACACCGCCATCGTCATCGACGTAAAGGTTGGTGGGGATGTCCGTGGAGACGGAGACGGTTCGCAAGTTTGTGAAAGCGAATATGGCTCGGCGGCTTCGCCCGAAAATGAAGCAAAAACTTACCGCAACACCCAAACGCAGGCGCGTCCATTTTTGAAGGTTGCTGGTCGACAAAAGTTGGGCAAGCGTGGCTATCTCGGACTCTGAGATTTCATGGCTACATCCAAAAGGCGTGGGTGACAAGCGGTGGGTTTTCTTTGAGGATGAATCCGTACCGTGCGAGAATACCGAAGCTCAACAAAAGTGCATGTTTATGCCGCAGTCTATGATAAGGGTGGGCATGGTCGGGGTGTGTGTGCCCCGGTAGTGGAGGAATATTTGTGTGAGGAGGTGGTGGTGGTACCATTGATGGAGGTGAGGATGCAATAAATCTCTGTGGTGAGTTAGATTTGGAAGCTTGTCTTGATGTGCAGGGATTGGGAAGTGTGTGAGCGGAGCTAGGAACCGTCCAGAGTTTTTTGGGGGGTGGAGTGGAGAGTGGGGTCGAAGTGGGGGAGATAGGAGTTGTGTGTTTGTGAGTGGTATGCCTTGTATTCCCTTGTCGTTTAGTTGAGGAGTGTATGGGACGCCAATGGGAGCGTGGAATGACCCCGTTAGCGTCAACTATGGTGTATGGGAGGGAGTCGTGTGACTGGATGAGGATGGTGGTGAGGCATGTGGCTGCCTTACTGGTGCATGGGACGTGGCCGGAGACAAGTGGTGATTAAAGAGTGATTTTTCGAACTTGAGGAAGGGGGGTATCAGTGAGTGAATTGTGTTTGCTAAGATATGGAGGAGAGTTGAGGGCCATGACAATGATAGAATAGGATCAATGGGCATGTATAGGATATCTACCCATAAGGAGGTGGGGTCACCATCGACCGGGATCATGGCTCCGGTCGGCTGAAGGGCGTCGGCGAGCCACAGTAGGAACTAGGTAAGCTCCGGGAGGTCGTCGACTATGGTGGTCTTGGTCGACAGGGAGCGGCTCCAATCGAGGGTCACCTCGTTAGCCATTCGGCTGGTGAGCATGTCATGGATCAGGCAAGCGGTTTCTAGGCGAGAGGGATGAGCAAATAGCGGGGGTGGATTTTATACGACGGCCTGAAACTTCGGGGGCGACAGCGGCTCGAATATTCTGAATATCTTGAATCGGGGGATCGGGTGCGGCGCGTGGAGGCGTCGGACCTCCCGACGTGAATTCATGTCGTGAAGAGAGCTAATATAACAAGCCCACCGTTGTGCATGTGGTAGGTATACCTAGGCGCACTTCACGGTAGGCGGTGTGGAGCTCGGGGGGAGTGTAGTGGGGTCCGAAGGAGAAGGTTGAATGGGAAGCGGAGATCGATCCAACGATGTTGTCTATTGACCGCGGTGTGCGATTTCACGGCCGATTATATTTTCACTCGCGCGGAAAGGTCAACGGTTTTATTAAGTTCCTCAAGGAGCATGCGACGCGCGAGAGAGCGCACCGAGGGGGTCGACTCGTCGGGGCACGTCAAATGAGGCAAGAAATCTCCGTGGAGCCAGAAACTGGTGAGGGAGGGGTGGCGAAGGAGTATCGGCATGAGTATAAGTAGGGTGTCGATCACCCGGGTTGACATGTTAGCGGCCCTTCCAAGAGGAGTGGTGGATCGGGAAGCACGGAGGACCTTGGGGGGTCTTGAGGCCTCGACTATGTGGTAGTGATAAGGGGTGGGCGTGAATCCAACTCCCTTGAATGAAGTTGGGGAGCGGTATGGAAGGGGGCGAGGGGGTGCCCGGTTAGGCGGCTCCTTTGGTCTGGTCGCGCTCCGATCATGTGGGTCGTAGGTCAGTCCCGTAGCATAACATGTTTGTAAGACTCAAGGAGGTTCGAGGTGGGGGTCGACATAGTGAGATTAGCTGTGTAAGGTTGCTGAAGTTTGAGCGGGGTACGATGCATAGGTTGGGTTGGGTTTGTAGGAGGAGACGTGAGTTGGAAACTCATGACCATGTTATGGTTAACATGGATTTTGGAGGCGGCGGACACGGGATAGAGAAGTGTGATAGGGAAGGTGTGTTTGTGTAGGAGTTTCGTCATGCAGATTGTCTTGCGTGTTTTGATTCGGTATACGAAGGGGAAGAAGCACAACCATTGTACATAGTGGAAGTAGAGCTAAGCGGCGCCCGCCGGCGGCGCAGCGGCGGTGGCCCCTAAGTGGGGTACGCTCGCACGCCCGTCAACATTCACCCCCGCCTCCTCGTGGAAGGCGCTAGTAACCCTATAGCTGTGCAAGGCCTTGCACGGCTAAGGGCTAGGAGGGGTAACTCTGGCGGCTGCGATCCGCGCGATCAACAGTTGTCGGGAAGCCTCAGCGCGGAGGTGTTTTTTAAAATATCATCAGTACACCAACGCCAAGATCTCCCGCTAGGCTAGTCCGATAGTTCTTTTCATCCCCATATATTCCTTGAATACTCTCCCGTTGACGGACGGAACGTGTATCTCGGGAGTTTTTTGGAGGTACGGAGGGTACGGACGGATTTGAGATGGCGGCGGACAACCGGGAAGCAGCACCGGGGCAAGGCGCTCGCTAGCCGCCGACGATCCCTCTGTGACCGAGTTTCCCATGGGGGCGAGGTGAGACGTTGCGCAGGCCGGAGGAAGGTCGCAGTCAAAGGAGCGAGATGGTATGGCGGTGAAGGTCCATAAGATCGATCGCCGCCGGAAAACTCGGTATGGAGGGCTTTCGGCTTAAATATTTCCTTACCCGACACCTTTGGGGAGCCAGCGGCTCGATCCGCGAGTTCGACCAACCCGTCCCCCAGTCGGTACCCAGTTATCGACATGCTGCCTCAATTAGGGTGCCTAGAGTTATCGCAACGGCACTCTACTTGTAAAGGCGGGGAGGAATAGAAATTGCGGAGAATTTGTTTACAAGTAGCATAGGGTTTGATGCGGCAGATGCGGAGTAGCAGGTGGTGCAACCATTGGGGAGTGTAGATGTGTAGGCGGGACATGATACGGGTAACTTTACAGGTTGGGGTTTGGGAGGGTCTGTCTAGTAGGTCGGTTTTAGGATGGATGAGGGAAGTGATGTTGGTGTGGGTGGGCGTGTGCGGTGTGCATGTGCGACTCAAGGCTATAGGAACGATGTACACGTGTGTTCTAAGTAAGTGTGAGCGGAGGTCGTTTGCAAGGGGGTGTTTTTATGATTCACTAATGGGCGGCCTTAAGGTTATTGTGCAGTATTTCCATTCATCTATCTGAATTTTGACAATGGAGGAGTATAGGCGGCGGGTTAAGGTATAACCCACTAGTCGGGGTTCAACTAGTCTAATGAAGTGAGGTTTGTGTGCTTGGGGTCGAAGACGCGCGGATAAAATACCTTTTGGCAGGATAGCAAGTCAACCACTGAGGGAGGAATGGTCGAGACCTTCGCGTGCATCCACTCTTTCATGGGGTCGGTGATTGTGATGGGAATTCGGTCGCTATATGTTCCAAAGCTATGTTGACGTCGGGTATTTCCTAGGGGCGGAGCCCGACGCCAACAATGACGAGAACATCTTTGGCCGGGAGAGCAGGTCGGTATGGTGGCGGCAATCCTCGGGAATAGTCGCCGCATGGTGGAAATGTACGGAGGGTTTCAGTTGAGCACGTCCGTACCCGACAATTTTGCGGATGACATCGCGAATATATCTCCCCAAACCCCTATCTTCATCGGAACCATCTATCGATGGGAGTACCGAACTGCCAAAGGCGGCGCGCCAATTGCTATCGCGATGGCTCAACGCCCATGCGGTCCCGTGGCAGTGTAAACAAGTTGGGGAGAATATGGGTGGGATTCGAGAGTTTATACACTATGATATGAACATAGATCAAACGAACGGAGGAATGACCAACGCGTCCGAAGGATCGCCGGTCAAATTTTATATATGAATATGGTTCCCTCCTCATGCCCCGAAACGAAAAGGAAGCCTACGCTTGGAGGGTAGATGCGTCGGAAGGAGCGGCACGTGCATATCTCGGATGGGGTGTGCGCGGATCGCTACGCGCCTGTTGACGACATGAGAAAGGGGGAATTCAATTGTCTTTTCCCCCTTTTTCCGGCACGACCGGCCTCGCCCGGTGATGTAGGTCCGCCTCGATCCAATCGAGCCTAGGACTCCTAAAAGGTAAAAATGAAATTGATACGCAATGCAAGTACCAGCATTTCATAGGCTGATGCCCAAAGCAAGGGCCTTCCATTGTCTACTAATATTTGTAATATGCATATCTAAACTAGCAAGATGCATGAAGATTGGCGATAAATTATGAAATTAATGATTTCAAATTAAGGTGTATTGGAAATATGTATGTGTATTGATGATGATGATGATGATGATGATGATGATGATGATAATGATGATGTGTATGTACCGGCCAAGTGCCATCCTCGCGCACGCCGCAGCGGACGGAATGAACAACTCGTACCACATAAACCACACCTCGCTCATCAATGTCCAATTCCCACACAAACAAGAATTCATGTGGGGCGTGCACAACACCCGCCTCCTCACCTTCACCCCGCCCTACGCTGCAATAGGTGTGATTAATCCACCAATAACGGGCACATGGTTGGCAAATGCCCCTCGATGTTAGCCTCTGACAGAACCGATACGAAAACGACCTCCATCTCCTCCTCTCTTTACTAGAACGCAATAACGGCGGACGATGGAAAACCACCACCGCCGACTTCGACAATTAACACACTAAACTTTCGAATCCCCCCTCCTTTGCCCCCCGATTCTCCCCTCGACTATCACCCACCTCCTCATACTGCTATGCCCACTCGTGTGCTTGGAGCCAATGAAAGTAACTCCCTTGACTCCCTCCCATCTTGTCATGTTGTCCTCCCGGAGGAACTTCTACCATCCCCGCTCCGGCCCGTGCTCACAAATCCGATTTTGTCCGCCTCTTTGAACCCAAACTCGGTGGACACTCACACGGCCGTCGTCGTTACTTCTTTATTATAATGATTCAAAAAGGTCAATTGAAATACTATACCGACTACAGCCTCTCCCATACCGCATAATTCATTCGCGTTAATTACACCCCACACGCCAATCCACTCCGACACCAGTGGTCCGGCATGGAGGTGGACATCCTCCCCATAGCCATGAGTCGCACAAGCACCCAACACCCATCTTTGATTGCATGCCTCACCTCGCTCCTCATCCTCCGCACCGACCCCTTTAATAGAATCATATTCAAATTACGCTTGGAAACCACACGCATTCTCTGCCAACTCCACCTCCACACTGTCCAATGGCTACATCACCTCCTCCGCCTCATCTACCGCCTCAAAACTTGCAAGACAACCCGCCAAACATCGCGCCCTCACAAACGCACCTAATCAAGACAAGCCGCCACTCCAACGACGCACACCATCTTCCGGGGAGGAAGTTAAAAATTCCATCACGCAACGGAGAGGTTGGAATCGCGCGAGGACGGTCTAGCCCCAAATGGTAAGTTTCCTAGATGGCACAGTTGAGAGGGCGTAGAAACAAAAGCCTGTGGCAGCGGGAGCATGCTGTAAATCAATATTTTTTATTCTACCGGCCAAGTGTTATACTAGCGGTGCCAACAATGACTATAACTAATCCAATCGATAATGATCCACTTGGCGAATGATCTTCTTGGTAGACAAAGGAATGCGACGAACTATATTGAATAGGCAGAGCATGCTGCGGGCCGGCATGTTTTAGCGGGTGCGAACACCGCAGAGAACAACATGTGAGTTTAAAGTCATTTCGTATGTCATCTTTCTCGTGTATGGTACTACCATTTGCTTCATCATTGTATATCACAATGTGTTGCACACTTCATATCGTGTTATATTAATTAAAACCGAAAGAATTCGCTTGTAAGCCGCTCGCTCTCGCCATGTATCACACATGGTGCGATTGTCCTTCCAAGACGACACATCCCACCGTCAACGCATAACAGTCAATAAACGGCGGGCCGTCGGCAATGTATGTGCAATGCCGGCGAGGCTAAGCATAATGACCATATGCCGCCTCAGCTTCCGCACTTGCAGACAAGCCTAAGAAGTCGATAACATGAGGAGCACGTTTGAACTCGCATAAGGGAGAAGCTACCCGAACTTGCCGGAAGACGTCGTTAACGAATTGCCCATCGAGCCATACATCTTTAAACATCACGTACTTGTGTTTAGGAGTGGTGCCCATTTATTGATCAGCCTATAATCGATAGGGAAGTCCTTCAAATGCCATGAGTGATTGCCGATCACAGTCGATTCAAATTCCAAGCATGCACATCATTGACCGAATGCCATGACCGAAACGCGGCCACGAGGGCTATTAACTGTGCAATACATCCATACCTGACGATTTATGAGATAGTTATAGGTGGACTATGACTGTGCTCCGTATCCGGTTTGTGTTTTTACGATATGGATTGAGAGGGGCTACTTCTGGCATCTTCAGCACTTCCGTTCTTATATTGACGGTCGCAAGCTGGATGCCACCATCTCAAACTCCACCTAAATCATTAGAAACTAAATGCAATTTCAAAGCTCGGATAAGTGTGGAACGTCGGTTCATGTTGTTTGAGAGACATGTCTTATGGTGCTTGGGGAGGCAAGTGCGGTAGCTTGGACTTCCAAATTGTCGTGTGGTTTGTGTGAGCAATGTCATAATGTACACATTTAGTCGACAGCGTTGGTGGGCGCGGGTGTTCAATCATTCCGTGTATAGAGAACGTCACGTTTGCCTGTTCGATAGACCCCCAATTCAAAAAAATGCGATTGCATTTTCTACGATACCGTCATTGGCAGAAGACATCCGACCACCAGCATGGTGCGGTCGTCAAGGTGCGCTTGGCAAAAGCAGCGCAACTGCAGCTTTGGCGTGCAGACTGGTGTTCGCTTACACAGCCCTGCACACCCCCCCCTTTGTACCCCCACTCCTCTCCTTTTTACCATTCTCGAGAGCAGCAGAGAAAAAATTCGCAGAGCACAAGATAGCTCGGCGTTTCCGGCGCATGCACGGCAAATAATGCGATCACGACATTTCCCAGTATAGTTTTCAGAACTGATTATGGTAAAGTGCACGTTAGCTCTCCAGAACGCAGCCGAGTGCGTCCACCATCAGAAAAGAAAAAAGTCAACCCATCCGATGACACACACCACACACCAAGGACTTTTCATGAGCCTCGATAATCGCCTTTTTATTCTGTCGCAAGGGGGGGCGGGGACGGAAGGGCGGCCTTGGCTTCCTCGGCGAGGGCGGCCTTAGCCTCATCTGCCTTTTTCTTCTCCGCGGCAAACTTTTCCTAATGACGGCACAACCAAATGAACACTCCCGTTCAAATCAGCGGGATCTTAACAGCAAGCCGCGGGGTTAATGTTTACGATAAATTAGAAGTTATCCAAATGCTACGAAGTCTGATTTCCCAGAGCGTGGAGAGCAGGCCGCCTTATGAAGGATGATGATGATACCCTACCGTACCTTGAACCTCTTCTCTGCTTCCTTCGCCGGATCGTACGCCGGACCGTCGAAGGTCTTGTACCTGCACACAAGCAGCGCGAGGCGAACAGTTATGGGAACCATACCACAGTCCGGTGATGTAAAATGCTAAATGGCATGATTGACTGTGCTTGCTTACCGGGGCTCGCCGTTAGGGGGCGGCGGCATACATGGCACCGCGCCCATCAGGCTGCACTCCACCGCCGAAGCCTTCGATCCCGAAAACAACCCTACTCACACAACGGGACGTCGATGCAGACGCTTGATCAGGCACGAAGCTAAGCACGTGAACTAAAGTGCACACAACCGGGTATGGCAGCTTATGGAGGCCCTGTCACGCGCAAGAAACACGTGCTACGGAGGACTCAGCGTATTCCCCGTCGAGGACGGAAAGATAGGAGGCGTCGCTTCATCCGGCGTTACTCCCCCGCGCAATTCAAGGCACCGTAAGCTTCCCACCTGCAGCTAGGAGCCCCACGCTAGTCGATAGAACCTGGCGACGACGGGCGTGTTCTGTTCCCACGGCCGGGTTGTGTTGTTGAGAAGCAGTGGGGAGAAGCCGCTGAGCGCGACCCTTCGCCGTTGATGGGGTGGTGCTAAGGCCACGAGAGCCGGCCACCGCGGAAACCGTCAACGCAGCCATCTCGAGAGTGTTGCTCAGAGGGGGGGTAGGGCTAGGGCGAGGGGCAATGGAGGTTAAGCTGGGGAATCGGGCACTCCAGGGCAGCGGAACGGTGTACTATGTTAGTGCTGCAAGTCGGGCTGACTGTACCCGGTTTCCCCTGTGGCTCGTACCTTGTGATCGTCCAGTTATCGTCGATCGCGCATATTACTATTTATGTTTGCGTTGCGCGACCGCGACACGTTCTTCCGTCACTACAGCTGGGCAAGGGAATGTACACTCTTCCCATAAAGTTCTTTACTAGTGAAATATGGCCTTTCGCGTAGGGCAGTTGTTTATCTATCATGTAGGGTTTCTAAGGGTTTAACTGTACTTAAGCTCGTCAAAAAGGCGGACGGAAACTTGATGTGTTGACTACGGTGAAGTAAAGGGGGAAGCGGGGCACAAATGGGGCCCGTCACGGCTACGATGTGACGTATTAGGGTTTGCCGCCCAACCCCGAGTTCGGGGCATACCCTCATTCGGGCGCCCCGGATTCTGATTTTCCACACGTTATTGGCTCGTGATGAATACTGCCGAAATCGGCGACACAACATGTGGTTGTTATGATCCCAGCATGTTGTCCGCAAACATGAGAGCACGTGGGTGTGATGGCATGTGAACGAAACAAGGGTGCTCGGCGGACGCGCGAACTGTGGAAGGAGGGTACGATCGCTTGATGGTTTCCCAAATAGTACACGGGTACTAGCACAGAAATTGCCGAGGAAATGGTGGGGGGAACTTTTCAGCGCGGCGGCACAAGCACTAGCTTTCTCTACCTAGCTTTCTCCCCCCCCCCCCCCCCCCCCCCCCCACATGCCCTCGAGGTGACGGGGGACCTCGAAAACGAGGAAAGTCGCGACGGAGGAGCGGCAACGACCTTGGGACGGCGCTCGACAAGCCTTGGGACAACCTTGGGACGACCTTGGGACATGCCTTGGGACGACCTTGGGACAAGCTCGCTTTCGGGATGCGACGGTGGGGTCGACGAGCAACCACATGAGGAGGTTTCTTCGCTAGTCTTCACCCTCCTATCTCCGGCAAGACCGAAGTCAATCGGGAGCTAGATCAGATAGGCTGGCCCGTCGCCCCTCTCGAACACCGCTCGGCACCCCGGTTCGGGGGGGGCGGGCCGTGCATCGTGAAGGTCGAGCAGCAGTTTCATTTTGCGTTTCATAAAAAGCGGATTAAGTTTTCGATATGTTTGTTTTGATTGCAAAAATAATGTTGTTGTTCTTGCATAGGATCTAGGAATGTAGCAATTACTGCGGTAGGTTACATTTCATAACCTCCGAGGAACGTCGGCACACATACATGGGAGAGAGGTGTGTCTATAGGTGTACTTGGTCGAAAAGTACCCGTCCCAATCGTTCTCCTACGTGTCCTAAATGGCATAGCATTTGATGGCCGTTAATTCGTGACGCTTGTTGTACATACAGTGTTTTTAATAGTCTCCGTACCGAGGCTTCCCGAAAGATGGAGATTGCGCGGATCACAACTGCCGGATTCAACCCACGTAGCTCCCAATCATGCTAGGCATGGCATGGCAAAAGGGCTACCAACGCCCACCACGATTCCACGAGGAGGTGGGGGCGACTGCCGACGGGCATGCGAGCGCACCCCCTTCCGGGGCCGCCGCCGCTGCGCCTCTAGCGAGCTCCACGCACCGTGTAGTTCAAGACGCTCTCGTATGATTTCCGAGGCAAAGCTGGCTATGTCGCATGGCTACGGACTACCGTGTGTTACGAAAGAGCCTTAACTAAACCTACGAGTACTCGAGTAGCATGCGAAGGCTAGCGGGAGCTAACTAGGTTTATTTACGCCTAGCGCATCGGGAAAAGTTATAACCCTTATTATTTTCTGTTTTGAAGTACATTGACTATTAAGCAAACAACAAAATCTTAAATCTCTCTTCTTTTTCACACCCGCTTGCATAATTGTTTTTTTAGTAGTTTGCAAGAGGTAAACTACCACACACATAGACCGACTAACGGACGCACACACACACACACACACACACACACACACACACACACACACACACACACACGCACACACACACACACATACACACACACCCACACACCCACACGCACACACACAAACACACACTCTCTCTCTCACATTTATTTTACAAACCTTATATGCAACTAGCATATCATTTTATAACACACTTCTCCACACAATTCCGGACATGCATTATCTTAGACATAAGCTAGACAAGAATACGCCCACTGTCACCACGTCAAGCACGACGACACACATGTACCACACAAGCGTAATAAAGCCGTGAATCAAGGATTTAGCCTTCATTCGGTATGGTTAGACCTGAGCGTTACACGAGTGTTGTCGGTGGAGTTTGTTGAATTAAGCCCATAGATTCCCATGAAATTGTCATAACTACACACGTCGTTATGAGCGCCACGCTTGGGCATTGCTCAAGTGCTCATGCCTGATTGCATGTGGCTAAGTGTTCCACATAATCGTTTTTTGGGGGAGTTGTTGGAGGGGGTTTGGAGTTGTGGATTCCGTGTTCAATGCGAGAGGTTTGGTTTGCGGGTGTGTGCATGGAGCATGGAAGTTCACGCCGCAAGCACGGGTTGACGGGTAATGCATTTAGAAAACAAGCGAGCAAAATCCGGCATTACGCAGGTTTGGGTAAACAATGCACGTTGTAAATAGGCAAGGGCGTTTGACGTTGGTGAGGGACGAGGTCCAACTTGGCCAGTTGGGACGCATTAAGTTGACGGTGGTTTGGATAGCAAGAGAGCAAAACCCCACATGACGCCGGTTTGGATAAACACTGAACGTTGTAAATAGTGAGGGCGATTGGCTTTGGTGAGGGGCGAAGTCCAACTTGATCGGCTGGGACGTATCACGTTGACGGTGGTGTTTGGAATGCTTGGGTATGAGGTTGTGTCAACCACACGCGCCCCACGCGTGGTACACGTCGGGAATGTGGCGTGTAAATCAGTCGGAATTGAAAATTGGTAAACGTGTATTGACAAGTGAAAAACCCCGCACAAATCGGAGCATGAGGTGAGCCGAATTCGACGGGTGTTGCTTGGAACTGCGGCTCAGCTTTGCCGGAATATTGCGGAAATTATACCGATTCACCGAAAAAATATTTGTGCGCGTGTTTGAACTCGGAAGTAAATGCGTTCGACGCGCATTGAGAAGGTGCGTCAAACGGGACACGTCACATTAAGTGTTGACCTTGTGATCGTTTGAACATTGTGGCCGAACTCATCTTGCCCTTACTTGGGTTGTGCGCATATCGGTGATAAGTGTACATACGCGATTTCGTGCGTTTTCCCTACAACGGCTTTCCCAACACCTCCTTTCTCCGTCGCCTATACACCATATGTCTGCGACCGTCGTATAAGCATTCATATTGCGGCGTTGTGCGCCCGTTACTCTTTTCGTCTATCCGGCCCGGCGACTGTTCGAAAGAGAATGCCGCACGGGTGCGGGCGCGATAACCCCAAGTACACAAGCCCGGTAGTGCTCGAATTCGCCCCCTTATATTTGGCGGCGTATTTGCCTGCTAGGGTTTCAGGAGATTTGTCAATAAAATCCACGCATGAATACTTTGTTTTTTTTGCGAAGTTGCAAAATTTTGTCCGGAATTTGTGGAGAGGTGTATTACTACATGTTTTGCCCATCATCCGTGTATGAGTACATGTATCCGTACTATTACTTAGTTAATGTACGACCATCATCGCGTGGCGGCGTGGCTATCGACTGCTGCGGCGGTATAAAGTTTGATGGCAGAGGGTCGGGTAGCAACCCGCAACCAGCAACCAGCGACGAGCGTCAACTCTACTCAACTCTCAAACAGGCACTACCTATGCCCTTGACACAGCTTTAGGGAGAACGACACACTGAAGTCTGTGCAAGTGGAGATTATATCGTTTCGCTCGCCACCGCCTGTCGAACTCAAAGTGTCGCTAGTTCCGGCGCACGGCCTGTTCGACCTCGTTATCCCATCATTCCGCGCCAGAGCCTTGTGAGCCTCATCATTCTACAGGATGGAAAGTGCGGCTAAGCAAGTGCAGCAGGTTCGTGTTGCTATCAATCCCGGGCCTAATGCGGGGTTTTTTCCGAGTGGCGACTGTTGCATTGAGATGAGATCTTTACGGCGCTCTGTCAGCGCTACGCCGTCTCTTTGCTGTCAGACATTTCTTCCGACCCGCTCTTGACGTCTTTGCGACGCAACGTCAGGCTCTGGAGGACCTGGTGAAGGAGCTGGATTTGAAGCATGTCCGCCCTGCCCAGAAGCAGCTCTTTTTGAACAGCGCCAAGTGCTGCGACACGGCTGGGCCGGGGCAAGCCGACCTGCAGCGGTGGTGAGGTCCTCAGCTTGGCACAGGCATCAGCAGCAGCAGCAGGCACCTCGTCAAAGCACACGCAGTTCCCATGGAGGTCTTACTTGGGCAGAGCAGGCCTCATTATGCATTCCTCTCTTCTGACATTTCACAAGACATGGTTCCAGTTTGCAGAAGTGCCAGGAGCCGGTGCAGCAAATGGAGCAGGTTGTGACTTCGCAGCTCACCCATTTTCAGGTGGCTGTCCTGAAATGCAATGGTGCCTTGTGGCCGGTTCATTGTGCCCTGAGGTGCAGCAGGGTACAACATTCTTGATTGGCTCCCTATGTTATGGGTTTAGCTACTCCCTCTGTGAAGAAGATGAGGCTGTCGCACTGAATGCCGCTTGCCATCACAGGAGCGCATGCAGCGAGGCATGATTCGCTGTCAGGACCTGGCAGCGGTGGGTGGCACCACTGATGGTCCAGTTTTGCTGCCTGTGTTGACGGCAGCTGTCTGGAAGCGTGTGTACACACCACTCCCCTTGGTTCTGGCTCGGCGTGTTCTAAGACGTGGTTTTTACTCCCGCAGGACTCTCTCCCCGCCAGTCCCAACGATAGCCAAATGACAGCCGCACAGGTGCAAACATGCATTGAGCGAATTCCATGTGCCGATCATACAAACGCACCCTCAAACTTGCACAGCCCTACACTCTCTGACCCCACCGCTGTGCATTGATCCACCAGAAGCAGGTGGAGAGCTGCATCACAGACTGTGCCAAGCAATACGCTGGTCAGGTGAGGGGGCAACGATGCATGTCCCATCGTATCCGAGGTTTTGAACAGTTGTACAAGTATGGATGTGTGAGCCAGCCATCCACCACGTTTGCGAAGTATATTTTGTTGACAGCATTTTTGTCACTCTGTGTTTCTGACAGGCCCCAAGCTCCGCTCTGACATAATCGCTAGCCTGAAGAAACTTTAGGTGGACCCAGAATGGAAGTGAAGGCATATGCAATACTTATGTGCTGCATGTGTGTGCGTGTGAACATTGGTTGGTCTTGTTTGGGGCAGAGGCTCTGAGAAAACACTAACTCGTTGTGCACTTTTAATTACAGCAACTGACCCATTTTTATAATGCTCAGGAAAGTCTGGCTCTGTCTTCGTTGCCTCTTTGCATGCGCGTGTTTGAACTTTTGCTTGATGACTTTTAGAAGGGCATGGTTGCTAGTATGACTGTGCCGAGAACGTCATTGTCACATGCACATTTGAGACGACCGAAGGAGTAAAAAAACACTTGTCTTTGTATTTTGTATAGTAAGAAAAGGTATAAACAATACAAAGACAAGTGTTTCTGAACTTCTTCGAATGACAACAGCATCGGTTACTTTTTCTTCCGCCACTTGCAAGCCTAGCTTCTGAGAATGCATATTGTTTTTCCACCCGATTTCTTTGAGAGAGCACGGTTTTCTGCAGTTAGAGATGGTGAGGGTTAATGCAGAAATGACATCATCCCCCAAATTGGAAATAGTCTTCTTTCGATGCCGACCTTGACTTTGGGTATCCTCGAAAGGTGGATTACGCACAAGATCGATTTTAGGCTGTATCTTCAAGTCTCATGAAGCTGGTGGTGCCATTTCGTGCTTTGAATATGCTCTGTGAGGGCCCAATCTTTGAAGTTGAGGTACATGGCGTTTTGATTCATACCACTGTCTGCTAGACCCGGATAGTTAGACCTTCATGGCATGGATGGAGGGCGCGAAGATAACGAAGGTGGAACGCCAACACATTATGAACATAGTTTTCGATTCATGTTCTTGCCGCAAATGAAGGAAACAACAACATCGCAAGATTGGTGTCCCCATTCGCTATTAGGCTCTTCAGATTTAATGTGTTGGTTTAGGTACCAAATTCCGGCGAAAATTGGAGAGGGGGGATGGGGGGGGTATTCTGTATTTGTATTCCAACTCTTTCTGTGAGATAAGCAATACATGACCTATGTTTAGGGTTAATTCTGTGATTTTAGGGTAGATTTAAACCCTAAATCCAAGGCCACCCTCGAGGAGAAGTTAGGCTATCGATAGGGGGGCAGCGTGGCGCGTTAGGGCATAAACCAAGTCAACAACATTATCCACCGACAACAGGTAGCGAGGCAACATCAAAGCACTTTTGATATCTACATGGAGACGTTGCTAGGGCCACCGTATGGTCGATTTTAATGATGGTGCGTGTATTATGGTCATGGTTCTAAACTGAGCACCATCCGCTCTCTAGTTCATGCTCGCATATGGCGTATTACACCCATTTGCACACAACCATGCATTGCTTCACAAAAGAAATGTTATGAGAGTAACCTCGTTTAACGGCCAATAGGCCATTACTATTTATCATGTACTAGAAGTCTAGAAGATCTATGGTTCATGTAGTATGCTCACGGTAGTATGCTCAACCCCACACCTAACCCCTACCTTTCCAAGAACCTTCAAGGGGGGAGTGAAGCCCCACCACAACTTCGTTGAGGATGGACAGGAGACCCCCCGGCCTAAATCAATATACTAAGTTCCTACATTACATATGCAAGAAGGCCCTCGGACAATAACCATCATGTGAATGGCAATTGCTGTAAATCATATCCATTTTTTCATTTGCTCATGGTTTCTAAAAGTGTCCCACCCCCTCACCATTGTATGCTTGCATGTGGCAAATTTCACCCTTTGTGCACACAACTATACATTTCTTTAATATAAGAATCGTGGCTCTTTCTTCTTCAACCTACCAAGTAGGCAAGTATGTTAAAGTAGAAAGACCCATACCCGTAAAGTTTATGTGGTCGACAAAACTGCGTTTATGGGGGGGGGGGGGGGGGGGGGGGGGGGGGGGGGGGCCTAAAACAACAAATATAATCGGAACAACCTTATCCAGTTTTGGGATGAGATCGTACCGCGCCTATTTCCTTCTAATAAGCAAAGAATAGCGCACGGGCGCCCGCCGACATCATCGTCATAATAATAGCGTCGGTGCCGGCGGGAGGCGCCTTCGAATACCTATCGGCACCATTCCCACCTCAGCGGCACCGCTCTCTCGTTGGACGTTCGTATCCATGCGGTTGTGTGGCGGTTAGCCTTCTACGGCTATGTGCTAGCACAAGTATGTTCTGTTCTATTCAGTTCAATCGCTGCTTGATGTCAATGTGGTGGTGTAGACGAGAGATGATGAGAGGATGTCTCACTGCTTGTACTTTAGCAGTATATGTTGTAAGTGAACAAAGGAATTGTTAAATGGTTCAGTCACCTCCCTCTACTGCACTTGGCTTAAATAGCTTTCCGCCCAGATAGCTTACGCTTGCTTGCACTCGCTTACGTGTTAGGCGCTAGGGCTTTCCAACCGTCGTCAACAGTCTAGGGACGCGGTTCGTCTAGCATGAAGAATCACGACGCGGCTCATTGTGCATCGGAAACCTCGCTTAAGAGAGTCTTCTAGCTAGTTAGATTATCGGTGCGTACCTATACGTACCGGGAGGTATTGGTCGTACAATGCGCATTAGAACCCTTGTGAATAATGCAGTGGCGACGTACCCACGTTGTACGTCCGTCCGATGTAAAAGCACGAATTGGTATTAGTAACGAGTACATGTACAATGTTATGCAATGTACTGTTGCAGGACTGTACTCGTCACACTCGCACCCTCCCCCTCTTGACAGATCTTTGAGGCCGCCGTGAGGCAGACCTCCGTGGTCTAAGCTCCTTTACCGAAGCAATTACTGGGACTCAGGAATGCGCGTTGGGTGAGCGTGCATGAAATCGATGTACGCTTGAGTCTTGGCAAATGTGTGCCATTGGGGCGCTTTCAAGAAATCTTGTCACGCCGTTGTTCGGTGTACCTCATTAAGCGGTGCCAGACAGGTGCAATGTCGTCATCACGGGAGTGCGTCATGAAGAGCAAATACTTGCCTCGTCGTCCAGGTAACGACTTGATACCCCGTCGTCGTAGTATCGAGGGGTTCGGTGAGGATTGCGGCGAGAAGTCGAATCGGGACTGAAAGTGGGGTGGTGGACCTTGTGAGTGTGGAGATGGATTTGCAGGATTTGAGGATGAAGGAGGATGAGGTGGCTCGGAGGAGGACTTGTGGCCATGTGGTTATGTTATTTTTCCAGAGGGGGGTGAGGCGGGGGAGGAGGGAGGCGTGTGTTTTGCGGTGAGAGAATTCACAGTATGCTTGTTTGCATGTGTGAGGGTCGGTGATGTGTGTGGCTCTGTCTCTAAGTGAGGCGAGGAGGGTGTTGTCTTGTCTGATGAAATGGGCGCGGAGTGTGGAGGCAATAGGGTTGTGTGAGACAGTCACCGGGACAACTGTTCGTAGTGGAGCCATAGAGCACGGTCATAAATTGTTCACATGGAACACATGATGTAAGCGTACTATCGCTGGAAGTTTCAATATGTAGTTGTGTTTTCCAATTTGCTCCTCCAATGTAAAGGGAACAAGCTGTCTATCTCTGAGTTTCGTGTTAGATTGTCCGCGCAGAAAAAGGTTTGCTGGAATGACTGACACCTTGTCTCTTGTGACGAAGTGTGGTGTTGTAGACGGTTCTGTGCGCGCCTGCATCTCGTCCTTGTGTAGCTGTAACACAGAGCGTACCAGGGTGTGTATTTCCTGTAACAATCGTAACCGATCTATTGCGTCTTGCGAAACCGGAATTGACGGTCGCATGCTAAACAGCAGGTCTGGAGGCTCCTCATGAGAGAATCCAAAATTAGCCTCAAATGGGGCGTGTTCAATTCCGAGCGCACGAGAGGCGTTGTACGCAAATTCTAGTTGCGGTAGCAGACTCGTCCCATCAGAGCCGTTATAGCAGCATAGGCAACGAAGAAGCTACTGAAATGTGTTGTTCTTGCGCTCTGTCAGTCCCTCGTTCTCATGGTGTCGACTGGAAGACATGTTCAAACGCGTTCCAAGGCGTCGCCAAAGTGTCTGCCAGAAGCCAGTGACGAATTTCGGGTCGCGATCACTGATCAGCACACGGGGTAGTCCATGTAACCGGTAGACTCCCTGTAAAAACAAAGTTGCAGTTTCTTCGGCAATAACAGTCTCTGTACACAGCAGAAAATGGGGCATTCGAGTTAGATGGCCGACTACAATCAGCACACTGTTAAAACCATTGCTCTCAGGCAAGTGTGTCAAGCAGCCAAGACCAACTGTGTGCCACGGTCTGGGTGGAAGAGGCAATGGGTAAAGAGTCGCAGCCATATGTGGTTGAATCTTTGCTCGTCGATATACGACGCAGCGCTCACAAAAATCTTTCACATCTTGGCGAAGTCGTTTCCACCAGAATCTGTCGAGGGCTTTAGCAAGAGTGCTAGCAACTCCTCTGTGACCAGCTGACGAACTTTCGTGCAACTTTGTGATCAATCTCAGTCGGAGCTCAGAGTTCCGCGAAATACAAAGGCGATCGAGGCGCCGAAAATATCCTGCTATGGCTTCTATCCGACTGTCTTTCGTCCACTCACCCTCGTCCCCATAGAACGAGTCCTGGGAGTACCCCTCGCGAATGAGATCAGCGAACTCATGGCTCAGCTGCAACGCGTTAACAGTCAGTAAGTTTAACTCTGCGTCTTCAAACAGCAGCTCGGACTTCCGTCATAATTCTCGATATGACGGAACCTCGCCATCCCAGAATAATGGAACATTGGCCTGAGGTACGAAGTCTGGACGCCGGCTTAACGGGTCACCTTCGTTCAGAGCTCCCTTGCGATATGCAAGTGTCATCGAGCCCACAAACGGCTGCAAATCCCGCAGGTATCTTGCTTGCCGCTTGTTCAGCCTGTTGTTCGGTTGCTTGAGCAAATGTCGTAGTATGTCGTGGTATGTTACAAGGAACTTAGAACATCCTTCAAGATAGCACCTCCAATGCTTGACAGCTTCGCATACGGCCAAAGCTTCTAAGTCGTATGCAGAGCAAGTGTTACCACGCTCAGCTGGATTCAGCTTACGCGCCCAATAAGAGACTGGTTGAAGGCCTACTCCTTGGTCTTGCAACAGGACTGCTGCAATCCCACTGTTAAGCATCTGTAGCCAAGGTGAACGTCGCGTCCGAGCCGACCTCCGGAAGAATCAGGCTTGGCGCGGAAATGAGCCGCGTAACTTGAGAGTCACAAAGGCTTCCAAACAGGCAGGCGTCAGCGTTACCTTTTGTGGCCGGGACTTCCGCAGTAAGTCTGTCAATGGAGCCGTAAGGTCGCTGAAATGATGAATGAATCTGGCATAGAAGTTGAAAAACTGTAATATAAACTGCGAACCTCCTTCTGCGTCGTAGGCACAGGCCAGTCTGCAACGGCCTCGACTTTCTTTGTGGAAACCGAAATTTTACGAGCTGACACAGTATAGCCAAGATATTCCATCTCTTGAAGGCCGAAGAAGCATTTCTTAAGGCGTAACTTCAAGCCCTCCTCCTTAAATCGTTGCAGCACAAGACGTAGGTGCTCCAAGTGCTCCTCCATAGTGCGACTGTATATAAATACGTCGTCGAGGTAGACAATAACGAACTTATGTAAAAAGTCGCGAAGTATGTCATTTATCATCTGCTGGAACGTAGCTAGTGCATTGCACAGTCCGAACGGCATGGCGACCCATTCCATTAAGCCATCAAGAGTCTGAAACGCCGTCTTATGGATATCCTAGTCACGCACTCGAACTTGCTAGAAGCCAGAGGCGAGGTCGAGATGAGTGTAGAAGTTTGCGTCCTTAAGCTCGTCGAGTGTGTCGTCCACACGCGGAAGTGGGTAAGCATCTTTACGCGTAACTTCATTAAGGCCACGGTAGTCAATGCACAGACGAAGTGAGCCATCAGCCTTGCGCACAAGAAGAACAGGCGAGCCGAACAATGTTGCTGGGACGTATTAAACTAGCGTCCACTGCGTCTTTGAGCTGTCGATTCAGCTCAGCGCGCTCTGCAGGTGACAATATGTTCAACCGCTAACGTCTCATCGGGCCAGTTGTTTCAATAGGATGATCCCACTGTCGGCTTACATGTGGAGAGTCTACATGTTGCAGTAACTCCGGGAAGTCGTCGTAGAGTAACGACCGGAAGTTGTCATGTTGGTCTGCTAGTAGTTCCTCTCCAGTCTCCAGTGTGAAATTCAGTGGGTTGGTCGGCGGCTGGCGTACGTTCGATTGCGTAGAATTCAGCTTTACGTCCCTTGTTGCGGCGCGTCTTGCGTAGAAGTTTCTGAACTTTAGTAGACGACATAAGTAGACAATCAGGACGTCGTTCCTCCAACTGAGTCTCCACTAATGTACCGTCCATTAGAGTAAAAACCCTGGTAGAATCAAATTGTAAAGAGGCATGTTCGTCGTCAAGCCATGGTAAACCCATGATTAAATCAGCAGCACGTAAATCACGTAGGACGTAGAAAGTGCGTTGAAATTCGTGTCGAGCTAGCTCAAAAGTAACATCACAGACTGTCGAAGAAGTCACACGCTGTCCGTTGGCAAGGCGAACGGGGGTCTTGGTTACATACTTCCGCGTTTGTAAAGCAAAGCGTCGTACGAAGTCCTCAAAAACGAAGTCAAGAGTCGCTGCGCAATTTACCAAGCCAGTAATCTGGTGTCCACCATCATGAGTTTTTAGAGTTAGCTCGGTACGAATTAACGGTCGAGCTTCCGTGAGGTATGGCAGTGGAGATGTAGATGGCGAAGAAAATTGTTGTAGCGTAGCGATGGACTCTTCCGAGTTGACAAGAGGTACATGTTCCGAGATGGGTTGGTCAGGTTCTGTAGCCGAAGCCGGATCGTAAAAAACACAATCGGCGTCGACTAACCACAGCTGTACATGCAAGGGAGATGGAGCAACCACCTCCTGGTGAGCTTGGTTCTCGAGTGACTGACGAGTAAAAGGCTGTATCCGAGCCGGGAATTCCTGGTAGAGTTTCCAGTGTTTAGTGAGTTGGTTGAACTTTGCCCATTTCGGTAGAACAAAAACAGCCATCGTAGATGTTGGAGCTGTTCGACGAGAGCTCTCAAAATGCTGCCCAATCTGTTCAGCCAACTCCCAGGGTGGATTTGTAAACACCCGTTCTCTTGACAAATCCCTCTCAAGAATCAAGTCACTCGGCAAACAGTGAGGTAAATCACCGTGCGAGTTTAGACCCTCATCATCAGCACATCCTTCCAGAGTAAAGTCAAAGCGTCTGTGCAGAGGTTCGAAAACAGAGTCAACAAGCTTCCAATCAATCGAACGTATTGTTACAGGTTTACGACTTTGTCTCTGCTTTGTCTGACGACGACGACATGCTACAAGTGTTGTATGTGTCGCGACTGTAGTCGATGGAGATGTTGAACGTGTGTCGACAACCTTTGTCGCTAACAATGTTTCAGAACGAACAATATATGTAGCTGGTTGCTCCAGTTCGTTAGCGAAACAACCTTGCCACCATCATTGCTTCTTAGACGGTGATTCTACTGCCGCTTTGCCCTTCAGTTCGGGGCACTGAAATAGTCGGTGTCCCTTGTTGTGGCATTTGAAACATAGTCCCTCCTCAATGTGCTTCTTGCGCTCCTCATGTGTCAACGCATTAGCGATAGCACTAAAATCAATTCGGCCAAAGTGTGAAGAAGGTCGGCCACGACCACCACCTTGATTGCTTCCTCGTCCACGGCCACGACCACGGCCACCACCATTGCGCTTCCATGTCTTAGAGGCTCCTACCAACGGGTCATCAAGGTTGCGCTTCCTGGTTGGGTGTCCTCCTCCAAGTGTTGTTGATGGACAAGCTGTAGACCTCGCACCGCCGAGGTGTGGCGAGTCAGTAACGACATCATTCATGAAGTTTTGTAGCTCCACAAGTTGCACGTTGTAATCTCTCTGAGAGCGATGCGACTTAGCCTGAGTCTTCAACTCAAAGTTAGCCCGACCATTGATAAAACGAACACACTGAACATCAGCCGTACGTTTCTCACGAGAAAGACGTAAGAAGTCGTTGAACTGCTGGGTATAGAGAGCGTAACTCATGCTTCCTTGCGTAAAGTTTAGCATAGCGTTAATCGCATAATCTTGTATGTTAGGGAGAAAAGTTGTCTTCCGCAGCTCCGCGACAAGCAGGTCAAACGTGGAAGGGATGGAAGCTTGTACTTTCCGGTTCAACCACCAGCCGTTCATGTGTCCAAAAAACTGTGAAGTAACCCAAAAAACTGAGTCGGAAGAGTCAACCGTAATTCCGAGCAAAAGAAAGCGCTGAGGTTGCGCCTTGAGCCAGTCTCCCAGTTCACGGGGTTCTTTACCGGACTGAAATGGCGAGTTAATTGCTGCTTTGCGCTGAGTCTCGGTAAGCCAGTCAAATTGGTCGTAGGTATAGGCATCGGGGTACCCACACGTAAATCAGTCGGTGTCTCTCCACTCAACTGATTGATGTAACCACGAATGAGAAGCCATACATGGCCAGAATCAACCGACGAAAACCGGGGGTACATGAAAACTGCCTCGGGATTGACGTGTCGTCATGGAAGAGTATACACTGCACGACGGAAAGTTTCCCATTGAGTCACGTAACCGAAGTGAAGTAACTCGCTCTTATGCTTCATGGCAAGAAGTAACCCCGTCTTGGCTGGCGTAAGATTCAGACCACCGACATCGATTGTTTCCGGTACGACGTAAGAACCATCCGGATTGAGCTGAGCAGGAGTACGCAAATGGGTTGTAACATACGGAACATGAACATAAGCCGAGTAGACGTAAACGAGTTGTTGTCCATCAAGTAAAGCGACTCGAACATGTGCGTCACTCAACAGCGTTAAACCATCCGGAGTTAAGATAAGGCCGGTTTCCCAATGCAACTCACAAACGGCAACATCGACAAGCTCTTCGTTAGTCGTTACCGAACCAGCCGGGAGCCAAGTTTTGCGAGAACGAGGCTCACGTTGTAACACTAGCTTAATGTCGGAAAGCTAAGTCCCTCCAAGTACGACCACTACGTAACGTCCATGTCCAACAGAAGCCATTCCGAATCAATCAAGCAACGTCGAGCGAATCAAACGATAGCGAAAACGTTCGTCGACCAATGAGCTCCGAAACCAGTGTGGCGGCTAGCCTTCTACAACTAACTGCTAGCACAAATATGTTTTGTTCTATTCAGTTCAATCGTTGCTTGATGTCAATGTGGTGGTGTAGACGGGAGATGATGAGAGGATGTCTCACTGCTTGTAATTTAGTAGTATATGTTGTAAGTGAACAAAGGAATTGTTAAATGGTTCTGTCACCTCCCTCTACCACACTTGGCTTAAATAGCTTTCCGCCCATATAGCTTACGCCTGCTTGTCTCGCTTACGTGCCAGGCGTTAGGGCTTTCCAACCGTCGTCAACTGTCTAGAGACACGGCTCGACTAGCATGGAGAATCACGACGCGGCTCATTGTGCATCGGAAACCTCGCTTAGGGGCGTCATCTGGCTAGTTAGATTAACTGTGCGCACATGTACGTACCGGGAGGTACTGGTCGTCCAGTACGCATTAGAACCCTTGTGAATATTGCAGTAGCGACGTACCCACGTTGTACGTCCGTCCGATGGAAAAGCACGAATTGGAATTAGTAACGAGTACATGTACAATGTTATGCAATGTACTGTTGCAGGACTGTACTCGTCACAACTGTGTCATCCCCAACAAGGTAGTAGAGGGTGGAGTGGGTTGGCCAAGTAGATGCGCTTCGTTAGACAAGCAATTGCCGATAACAAGCTTTCTCGCAGCTAGGCTTTGAAAACAATATATGTACCGATCGCATTGCTTGTCCGATAATGAGTTTTGAAACCATCGACACTCCTAGCATCCCCCGCCCGTCGCCTTGTGGGTAGATGGGGGATGGACCCATACGCACAAGCATGAAGAGCAAACGCTCCTACCTACGCGTTGTCGCGAAACTTTCCCCATCACACCCCTCGTCTTTGTCGGTCTAGTGCCCGGGTACCAAAGACTTGAGAGCCTAAAGATTGCACCCTCCCGGGCTCAGCCCCCCTAGGGGCCGCTGCTACCCACCCATCTTCACGCACATCCCTCAGAATCCTAGTCACTTCTACACCATCAACTTACACACCATGATCAGGGCCGAACTTGAAGCTGTTGGAGTACACCCATATGTACTGACACCACTAGTACGTTTCTACATCACACGGGTACTAGCAGCAGTATTAGATACGATATATGAATCTCATCTGTCATCTGTCAATGACACCAACAGTGACGATTCATAACGGTGCTACTATAGTTGGAGCAGCAGCACCATCGAGGAGTCTGTCCTTGCAGCCTGTCACCACATGCTGTGACCAGACTACTTAATGGCACCTTGGGGTGTCACTTGTAACCATTCTTTCTCTCACTATCACCTTTCAGTCTCACTCACCTGTGCATCCTTTCATAGGTTATGGGCCCTCACACAAAGTAGTTTTGGTAAATAGTCAGTAGCTCAATTGTGCTTTTGCCAATCCACACCTTTCACTGTGTGACTTCATCTTTTATAGATACACTCTCAATATTTTCCTCTCTAGCTCGTCAGTCAGCTAAAGCGCTCTACTCCACCATAGCGATTCAGTCCTTCTCCTCCTGAACACGTACAATATTTTCTTCCTTGGCACATCAGTCTGCTAAGAATACTCGGCATTTCAACAGCCACATCATCTCCTTTCAAGCCCTAGATCTCAGCCTTACCGTAGTGAAATCCTCACCGACGAGACTCTAATTTTCGATTCGACCAACTATAACATCATGGCTTCATCTCAGTCGACTATGCCTGAGGAAGATTCTGCTTCAATAATTGCTGCGTTAAAAGAGCGCCTGTCGCTCCAACCACAATTTCTTCACCGTGCCCTAGATCCGCAGAAGGCACCACCTTTACCTAAAATCCCAGAATGGTCTGACATGATCGCGTGGGAACAAGAATTTTCGGATTTTGCCTTTACCCACAGATTCGGGGAGGCCCTTACAGCTCACGGCTCCGCTGAGCAGCAGCGCAACCTCTACCAGAGCCTTTCAGTGGCGACTCGCCCATGTGCCATCGCGAATTCCGTGGTCAAGCAAGAGCTCCCTATGCCTGCTCGAGGCTCGAGAGCGCACGACAGCCTCACTCACGGGACTGACGCCTGGAACGGGTTACTATCGTGGATCAAACTGGAGGAGGTCCACGCACTGCGACGCGCCACTGACTGCCTCAACAAAGACCAGCCACCTTCGCAAAGCATGATCGCCTATGTTCAGGAGAAAGACTTCGCGAGGCGCGACATGTTACGCCTTGGACTCGACTGCAGCGAGAAAACATTTATGGAGGCATACCTTATTCCCCGTATTTGCGAGACCACATACAAAGAGTTAAGAGACCTGGTTATGCGCCGCAGGCGTTTTCATCCAGAAGACTCATGGTCGGACGTTAAGGAAATCCTCCTGTCCGATCCCGCTGCTCAACGTACTCATACCATGCCGCCGGAACAGCCTTCAGTAGTGTACATCGCTAGTGCACCGGGGGAACGCCCTCCTGCACCGCCACGCAACACACCCCGTGCTCAATGCACCCGCTGTGGACGCCCGGGACACTCCCATGAGCGGTGCTGGCAGACATCATCCCGCGACGGAAAACCACTTCAAGACAGGGCGCCCATCTCACGCCCGACCTCTACTTACGAGCGCCCCTACCAAGCAGGCCCGAGACCTCACATCTCCAGCTCCGAGCCCCCTGCAGCGCGCCCCAACATACTTCTTTCAGCTTCAGCTCAGCCGACCCCTCATACTTTCGGTGACTTCTGCTTCATGATGACTGGTCCGCCTCACCCACTGATCCGACCAAACCGGACAAACTTTTCGACAGGCGTACCCAACCCCAACTGTGGAGCCCCTTCCAGTGTACCAGAGATCGCTGCGAGTATAGCTCCCACTCCTCCTACAGGTGTGAAACTATTCGATGATGACAAACCGAGCTTACTACCTTCCAAGGGAATCGCTCTCAATTTAGGTGAGCACTCACCTGATTTACCTTGTCTCCGAAGCCTGCCGGTCAACAGATGCGTATCCCACATAAAACACTGGGTGAGCCTCTGCAGCAACGGGATGGTTCCCATTCTTGAAGGCCACCTGCGTACTGGAGGCAGCATCGCTTTATTTTCAGCCTGCGAAAGTACTGAGACCGCTAGACTCATTCTACAGCACCGTCTCAAACGTCTCCATGATCAATTTCCGGACAAGTTTCCTCCTTCAGCGTCGATTGGATGGGATTCGAGACTGCCTCACAGTCTCTCTCTAATACGCTCTCAACACTGGGACGCAATTCCCAGCGTTGATTTTCTAGATGCCGGACCCTGCAGCCTCCTACCGACTTCACGAGCCCGAGACGATGCCTCTCCAATCCGATCCTCACCGCTCCAAGATATCCTCTACAACATCAGGTTTTTGCACGACTCGCAGCAATCAACTCTCACCTACATAGTGAGCAGCATGACTAGCTCGCTGGACCTCCCTCACGTTGTCGCGGCGTTGGGAGCACCGCTACGCCTTGAAGCTACCTCTCTTGGCTCGACAGCTCATCAAAGTATATCACTATGGACCAACATGGGGCAGCACTGGGAACTACTCGACCACTACCTTTGCAACCGCCGCCATGGAGACAACATATCATGCCTTCTCACTGCCATCGGGGTTTTACCTCGTCAACTACGCGCTTCTCCGGGACAGCCCCCTTTTCCAGCCTTCTCGAGCCACCGGGACAGCCGCAACTACCGTCTACATCCAAGCGGCACACCAGGCTCCGGCATGCTCCTAGACGAGCGCAACCGGTATGTCGAACCGCCGATTATCGTGCGCGCTGCCGCCAAGGGCTTCAACCCACACGACATCAATCTCCCGTCATTGGATGCTAAGGAGCTAGACGCTACCGTCTTTCCTCACATCAGCAGATGCTTGGACCTCAATGTCGCCTCATGGATCATGTCAGCGGCTCACCACACCTCTCCAGGAGCCCGGCCATCAGGATCAGCATATTTTGCCCAGACGGACGCTCCACCCCGAGACCAACTCCAGATAGTGGATGGTGGAGCCTCTCAGTTCATCAACGCAAACCGTCACGAGTTCCACGATTACGAGGCACTTCCCATTGACTCAAGATACAAGCTGCGAGGTGTACCTGCTACCGTATATGGCATCGGCACTACTAAGGAAGTGCACACCACTACGACTGGAGCGCGCATTTCCACCACTCTTTCCAACGTTCTCCACGCACCGGATTTTGTTCAATTTGCCCCCCATGGCATTTCCCGTCTCTTCAGCCAAGGGCGAGCCCTGGACGTAGGTGCCAGCTTTAACTACGCGCAACAGTGCACGATGACATTGCCCTGTGGAGCATGTATCCCCATACGTCGTCTACCTGAGTGGGGGCTGTACGGCCTAATGGTGGAACCTGTAGTCCCTGCTCCCCTATGCGTGTCTCCACCAACCATCATGTTGGCATCGGCTTCATCAAGGGCTACTGCTCAGCTCTGGCATCGCCGACTAGGCCACATTCACGCTGAAGGTCTTCGACGCACTGTCTCCCTCGTTGATGGCATCCCGGAATCCATGACCAAGGCTGATTTTTGCGGACCGTGTGCCATGTCCAAGTCCAGGGTAGCCAATATCAGCAAAGTACCCGGCTCCAGAAATTACCCACCATTCCACACTATCAACATGGACTCGTGGGGACCTGTCGAGCCTTCTCTACAGGGCAACAATCAGTTCTTTGGAGCTTTCTGCCGGAGCACATCCTTTGCCCTTGGTCGCCCCATCCGATCCACTACCGAGATACCTCTTGCTACCGAACAGTTTCTGAAGGTCATTGCAACCTGGGGTTATTCAGTCGTGGAAATTCGAGCCGACAACGGTGCTACATTCCGGTCAGCCGCCTTTTCTAAATTGTGCTCAGACCATGGCATTCGTCTGCGCTTTTCAGCACCCTACAGTCCACACCAGAACGCTCTTGCAGAACGCCCGTGGCGTACTTTAGCAGAGATGACAAGATGCCTACTCGTGACAGCGGGACTACCTCATTCTTTCTGGCAGATGGCATTTATTCATGCTATATTTTTGCATAATCGGACTTATCGTTCTGGAGTGGATGGAATACCATTAACCCTTGCCACCAACCAGACAGCGGACCTCAGCTCTGTTCGCATTTTCGGATGCTCAGCCTACACTCACGTGGATTCAGCTCTGCGCAAGAAGCTTGATGACAAGGCATGGAAGGGGATTTACGTGGGATGCTCCCCTGATTCCCCAGCCTGGTTAGTATTCAACCCATCCACGGGCAGGATTATTGCGAGCCGGAGCGTGGTCTTCGATGAAGGGGAATTACTCAATAATTTCACAGATGGCCCCTTACATACCGACGAGATGAACCCTCTTATGGAACCTCAGGATGCTGCCAGCATTCTCTACGACCGCCAGGCTCTTCTATCTGCACCTACACCTCAGGAGACCCTAGACATCTCTAGTGATTCTGATGATATGGACGTGAATGACTCCCCTACTGATCCGGCACCACCAGATGCTGCCTTGTCGAGACTTATGATTATTCATCCCGCGGACCCTACCCCTCCTTCAACATTAAATCTCGATAACGAGGACGATGATGATCACGAGACAGGCCAAAGCACTACGCCTCTATCTCCTGTGGCCCCTCCTCCACTTCTTCGCAGCGACCGTCCCAAACGAGTTCCGCTACGCTACCAGACCGACGACTCTGTGTTACTGAATACGACACACGACAGTGGCTCTGATCCACTTCTCCCTACGTCCTACCCATCGGACTATGGCCACTCTGCTCTCTGGACGTCTGTCCTACACAATGAAGCACCAAGTTCACTACACCGCCCCAATATGGCCACTGTTCTTCTCACCGATGACCCTCCATCCTTACTTCCTTCGAGCTCTAATATACATATTCCAAAAACCATACGTGCTGCCCTGCTATCTCCTCAAGCCGACAGATGGAAAGCTGCGATCAAAACCGAGTACGACGGCATCAAGAGCAGAAATGTCTTCAAGACTGTACCTATCCCGGCTGGCCAGCGTGTCCTCATCACTAAGTGGGATTTTACTCTAAAACACAACAAGGATGGCAGCATTCGCAAATTCAAGGCCAGATGGGTTGTTCGCGGTTTCGACCAGCGCGCCGGTCTGGACTACGACAAGGAGTGCCTATATGCCCCGGTGGTTAGCTTCACGTCAGTCAGGGTAGCCCTTGCCCTAGCGGCAAAGTGGCAGTGGCCAGTATACCAGCTGGACGTAGTTGCTGCATTTCTATACGCTGAGATCAAAGAGGAACTCTACATCAACCTTCCAGAGGGCTACAAGGAATACGACGACAACGGGAATGAACTCTATGGACGTCTGCTCCGCGCCTTATACGGCACCAAGCAAGCCGCCTATGAATGGAGACAGAAATTCGACAAATTTCTTAAAGCCAACAGATTTGTGCCTGCCTCTGGAGATCCAGGTGTATACATTCAGTGGTCTGATTCTCTACATGTAGCGGTTATCCTTGGCATTATTCTCGTCTATGTTGATGACCTAATGGTGTTTCCCTCTTCTGAGGACTGGATGACATCTCTCCGTGCTACCATCCGAACCACCTTCGACATCACTGACGAGGGTGTTTGCACATGGATACTTGGCATGGGCGTCGACTATGACCCCCACGGTAACATCACCCTACAGCAACACAAGTACATCACCGACATGCTTACGGAGTTTAACATGACTGATAGCAACCCCTCTCTTCTTCCTTGGAGCCCGGGAGCCGAACTTACCTTTCATGACGGCGATGTTGCACTCAGCCCTGACATTCCATACAGCAGCCTCGTGGGCTCCCTCCTCTGGACGGCTGTCTGCACTCGCCCAGACATTGCAGCAGTTGTGTCCTGCCTCTGCCGCTACGTTTCCCGGCCCAAGACATGCCATTGGACTGCCGCCAAGCGCGTTCTGCGTTATCTCAAGGGGTCATCATTTTCAGGCATCGTGTTCAGTCACCATTCTACGCCCATTGAGTGCAGTGCCTTTGTGGACTCAACATGGGGCAGTGACCCGGCTAGTGCTGTATCTGTCAGCGGCCAGCTCGTTTGCCTTGGCCCAGTGGGGGCTACTCACACACCTTCTGTCGGCACCGCCCCTATTTCCTGGCGTTCTGCTCTCCAGACTGTTGTTGCCCAGTCCACATGCGAAGCTGAATACATTGCTGTGGCCTCAGTCAGTCAAGAAATTCTTTTTGTTCGCCAGTTGCTCACCGATCTGGGTTTGAACCTGCCTGGTCCCACACCTGTGTTTTGTGACAATCAGTCAGCAATTCGCAACGTCACCCGCGGCTGCACTTCTCGGAAGAAAAGACACATCTCCCTCAAATATCACCTCAGTCGAGATCTGGCGTCGAAGGGGATCATTCGCATGGTGTACGTCCCCACAGCTGACAACTGCGCAGACCTGCTCACGAAGCCCGTGCCACTGGCTACCTTCAATCACCTACTGGGAAAGATCCTTAATAAGTAATCCAGCCTTTTCTTGTTCCCATTCTATTCTCAGTACATGTTGGCTGAGTGGGGGTGTTGGAGTACACCCATATGTACTGACACCACTAGTACGTTTCTACATCACACGGGTACTAGCAGCAGTATTAGATACGATATATGAATCTCATCTGTCATCTGTCAATGACACCAACAGTGACGATTCATAACGGTGCTACTATAGTTGGAGCAGCAGCACCATCGAGGAGTCTGTCCTTGCAGCCTGTCACCACATGCTGTGACCAGACTACTTAATGGCACCTTGGGGTGTCACTTGTAACCATTCTTTCTCTCACTATCACCTTTCAGTCTCACTCACCTGTGCATCCTTTCATAGAAGCGATAGACCTTGGGCTCAAACTTAGCAACCCCACCTTGGTGTCCGACAACGCTTGCTCCCTCATACTCATCCACTTGCACATCCGCGGCCCCCACACCATGCACCAACACCCCCACAGAGAAATCATTTCCTCTATCACATCTACACTCCAAACCCGCAATGTAGCCTGCCTCACCACCCACATTATAACGATAAAAGCACACAAGAGCTCCATGGGTAAAGACATAGTTGATCACTTAGCGAACACCGTTGCCGGCGGCCAACCCCCTAGTTCAATGTAATTTAGAGGTGCCCACACACACACCTAGGATATTAGGCATGACCTTACACCACTCAACTTGACGAGCCTAGCCCTCCTAGAACCCAAGTATACACCCACCTGAAAACATATGCACGAAGATGACCCTATCACCAGCGGCCACACATACGTCGCTAACCAGCACAATAGCTATCACCCACACGACCGCGAAACCATCAACAAGAGCGGCTACACAGACGTCTCACATGAGCACA
The DNA here is from genome assembly GCA_026401115.1 of Tetraselmis chui. NCBI lineage: Eukaryota > Viridiplantae > Chlorophyta > Chlorodendrophyceae > Chlorodendrales > Chlorodendraceae > Tetraselmis > Tetraselmis chui. The sequence goes on from JAPMLY010001018.1 coordinate 59,337, forward strand.
TGAGCGGTCACCAACACAGCGGTGACCCCATCACAAGCGGCCACACATACGTCGCTCACTAACACAACAACGGTCACCCACACAACAGTGACCCCATCAACAAGAGCGACCAACTCCACGCACCTCACAAGAGCCACAACGGTCTTCCACACGCCGAAGGCCCTCGCATTTTAAGTCACCGTCGTTGGTTGCGCCCTACTGGCAGTACAACATGGTTGTCCTAGAGGTACGACTCGCCGTTACTAACGGTTACAGTTACCGCGGGGGACGCTGTTTCGTACACATGGAAGTTGGGTTTGCAAACCTCTAGAGTTTGCCAACCTCTAGATTTAAAACAATTTGACAATATTAATATATAAAACATGATTTTTTTACAATCAATTTTTGAAAAATACAATAAGCAATAATATATCGTATTTCATGAGTAGATAATATAAATGTGCATTTCCAGTATCGAATCCAGTATCGAGCTAATGATTTTTTTTATTTTTTTTTTGCACTACTGCACTACACACCGACAAACACACACGTACTGATTATTTCAGCAAATTAATTTGGTGGGATTGTGAATGAAGTAGGATTTCATTCTGAAATTCTGAAATGCATCACCCTGGACCGCGAATATTGATACGAACGTACATTAGTGACACACGCAGCAGTACGAGGCTCCGCGCCAGCTCTCCCAGCCGGTCAGCTTGTCTTCTCAGCGCCAGCGCGGCCCTACAGGTACCCAACTCACCGTAGTTGCTGCAGCCCAAAACCAATCAGCACACCCCTCGACCCGCCACAATCGAGCGTGGCAAAAGCACGCTTGTTCATCATCAGGGAGATTTCTGTGTATTTGCGAAGGCTGACATAGCTAGACCAGCGCTCCCATCACCTGCCCCCCTACTCACTACGGCTGCGGAGCTTTCGTCGGCAGACATCGCCAACGCTCAAATAGCGGGAAGCAACACAGCCGCCGTCTTACACCTGACCGCCCGGGAACCTGTCGTCAGCCGGCTGCGGGGGATCGGGTGATAAGTCTCGCAGGATAACCCATCTTTAGATTAGCTGCAGCCATGTGGGCTAGCGGTGAGGCACGCTGCTGAGGCTGGCGTAGGGGGTCGTCAGTTGAGGCTGTCGTCCGACGCCGGAGAAGGAAAAAAAGCGGGCAGGTCGCGGAGGAGGGGAACGCCACCGCCAAAATACTGAGACCGTGTCGTATATCCACACCGAACCCAACATCCACGATCATTACCCCACGCTGCTGCTGATCATTTCTGTAGCAGCTTCAATTCAGGGCGATGGCTCCACAGGAGGCGGGGCCCTCGCAGCGGTCGGGGGGCAGCACTGTCGGTAGGAAAAGGGTATATGAAGAGTGGAAAGGCAGCGAGGTCAGTGGCTACTGTGCACCGGGAGTTGGATCTCTTTTGCTTGTCTTGATAACATCAGCGTTGAAGGATACAAGTCAGCAACAGTCTGTCTCCTCCCTAACTCTTCTTCACTTTCTGTTTGGTGTGCGACCGACCATATGTAGGTTTTCTTCTGTGATGGATATTGCATGGCTGGGCCCTCCTGGAAGTCAGTCATTGGGAGCACCGCTCTTATTTTTGTCCCAAGCATTGTGTTTTGGGCGCTGGTGGTGCCCAAGTTTCTGTCCGAGCTATGGCTCGCTCTGCTCTTCTGGGCCGTCAGTGTTGCACTGTGAGTATGCAAGGCTGCCATGCGTCAGCAGGGTGCATCCATTGACAGCCAACTTTCCAGCCATTACGTTAGGCTTGCCTTAACAAAAGGGTGTGTTGCCGTGCAGGGTTACCATTTGCTTATCCTTCTTATTCATCACCGCGTGCATCGATCCTGGTGTCCTACCACGTAACCCGGAGCCTGATGAGGAGTTTTTGGCTGGCAGGCGACCTAGGTAAGTGTGGATGCCTTCTTTCAACTCATGCATGCATATCAGGGAAAGGCTGTTTCTTCACCCTACATTGCACCCACGTTGCAGCTGGGTAGAGTCTGACAGGTCCCACGCACTGCATGTGTGGCGCTCAGGACCACGGAGGTGATGGTGAATGGGTACAAGGTGGTCGTGCGATACAACGAAACCTGCGGCTTTTACCAGCCGCCGCGAGCTCACCACTGCAGCGTAAATGACAATTGCATTGAGCGCTTTGACCATCACTGCCCGTGGGTGGGCACAACCGTCGGCAGGGTGCGCAATCTCCGTCTCATCATTTGCCATTACCTCGTCTTGACTGACTATGCTCTACTGTCAATTGGGATGGGAACTGAGGCGACACCTTCCTTCGCCACACTGTGATGTCTTGCAGAGGAACTACCGCTTCTTTCTGCTTTTTGTCTTCTGCACAACGATACTGTGCTTGTTTGTCCTCGGCGTGTGCCTATACCAGGTATTTTTTCTACACTCTGACTTATCGGCTGATAGTGAAAACGGTATGGAACCCCCCACCCACCCACCATCTCTGCCTCCGGCAGGCACCAAACGCTCACACACACACACACTCTCTCTCTCTCTCTCTCTCTCTCTCTCTCTCTCTCACACACACACACACACACACGCACACACACACGCACACTCACACACACGCACGCACACACACACACACACACACACGCACGCGCATTCTCTGGGACGGAAAAGACAGATTTTTGTTGAGTTTGTGCCCTAAGGCGCTGGTGTGTCACACAGGGAAAGTTGGATGGGGAGTGGTAATACAGCAGTCAATCCCTGCGCTCGTGATCTTGGTTTACTGCTTCATTCTCTTTTGGTTTGTCGGTGGCTTGTCCGGCTTCCACTCATACCTCGTGTCCACAAATCAGGTGCGGATGTTAACACCCCTACTACCTAACTTGAACAGCATACGACTTGTAGCGTTAAGTGAGCCTCCAACCGTCTGTGTGTGCAGACTACATACGAAAACTTTCGATATGGGCATGATGGACGCCCAAACCCTTATGATAAGGGGTGTTGTGCGAATTGGGGGGAGGTGTTTTGCGGGCGAACGCCCAAGCCCAAAGTGCAACCAAGGTGCGCTGAAGGATGGGTCCTAATTGTTTCTTATTGCCATCACCTGCCCCCCCCCCCCTCCCCCCCTCTTTCCTTTCTTTGAAATGTCAGTTGAAGTATACTTTTAGATGTGCCCTTGAATCACTTCGGCTATCGATGTGGTGTCTGATGCGGAGGGATTATGCGCCTGATCTTTGGGGGCCCTGTGTGAACGGACATGTCATTATAGGGCCTGGGCTGATGAGTGGAAGCCCGAAATTGTGAAGCTACCGAATCAAGTAGAAATGCAGGCTCCAGGCAGGGTCGCCTTTTGATATCAGTTACTCTGCATTTCGCATTATCCATGCTCCATATGTCATGCTCCACGGTTCCGAGTGTGTCCTCTGATTTGCCATATGGCTACTGTGCATTAGGTCCAGTGGGCGCTTCGGGCGCCAACTCTGCGCGGTCTAACCACGCGACAAACGGACGCAACAACGGTTATAACCACACATCCGTCTGACGGCGTCAATGTACGCGTAGGAGGCTGAGCTAAGCTGCTTTGTAGATCGAGGCCGCTCCATCTCGGATGCGTGAACTAGGGAGGAGTGGCTTGTTTGTCTTTCACGAGGAGCAGTTTGATCAGGGATAGGATGAGGGTATTTTAAGCAAATCGTTCTTGTCGTTCTTTTGACCATCATCACTGCACAGTGGACGCATGGAAATGGGTTTTAGATACATGCTTTCATCCTCCGTCGCTTATGTCACAGTAACCAGACGCCCCTGCTTTCTGGCCCTGGCCCGGTTCTTGTGCTGCTGCCTGAGCCTGCTGACGTCATCCCAAGTGGGCTTTACCAGTGTAATTCCCCCTGCTCGCTGTGGATATGGCGAGTGGTCGCCCTTGTCCAAGTAGTAGTACTCCTGGTCGTACTCATACGCCTGCCTCTCCAGCTCCTCGTCGACTTGCTGCTGCGCCATCTCGCGGATTTGGCGAGCCCTTGCCCTCTCCTTGGCTCGCTCGTTATACCGTTGCAGAGCCTGTCTGTGCATTTCCTCCTTATTTTCTTCCGTCCAGCGGGCAACCGCCGGCGGAGGGTCGGGGTTATATGTCGACTCAGGCACCAACTTCCGTCGCTCCTGGTGCAACTCCAGCCGCCTGCGCTCGTATTCCAACTTGGCACGCTCCTCGGCTAGCTCCCGTAATTTTCGCTGCTCGTCTCGCATCTGCTTCTCCGTCGCTTCCAGACGTCGCTTCCACTGCGCCTCCGACGCACGCATGTTTTCCTCCTTCTCCTTTTTCGCTGCCTCTTTTCTTGCCAGCGCTTTGGCCATCCAAGCCGGCACGTCCTGCCCGCGCTGCTCCAGTTCCTTTCCCAACTCGTAAAAATCGTCTTGGTTTCGCTCCCAGGCGTTCCGATATCGCATAGGTTGCAGCATGTAGTAGTCCGCAGAGTCGCGGAAGCCCTGGCTGCTGTAGACGGAGGTGCGATTCTCTTGAGAGTCGCGAAAGCTCGTATAATCCGCCGAGTCACGGTAGGATGCTCGTCCATAGCGGTGGCGCCCCCCCGGCGGTAAGTAGTCCACACTTTCATAATAGCTTCCAGTACCTGTATCATACGACTGGTCTACTCCAGGTGGGCGCGGGTACCCGTATCCATGCCGGTCGAATCTCTGTGGCGGGCCGTTGTCGAAGTCGCGGCTGTCATAATAGTAAGAGTCGTCGTCGGTGTACTCCTGTGACGCGCCGCTGGGCGAGTAGTACCCCCGACCGCTGACGGGCCGCTGTCCTTGTCCTTCACGGCTAGTGTAGCCCTTATCGCTAGGCGTCATTGACCGCGCACTTGCGGGTCCTGTTCGCCACGACACTCGCTTGGGGTCCTCTCGCTTAGACATCGCTCAGTGTCGCCGGGATGCCTCAACTGTTTCTCACCCCCGCGGCCTGGCCGCGTCAAATTACGCCAAGCCGTCAGATACGCAAGTGCGGACAGTACGCTACAGCGGTAACGTTGCCCAAAAGCTCGACGGATACATTAACAGTAGCAGGGAAAGCTGGGTTCGTGTGTCATTGCCCAGCGAGTTACCCCTCTAGCGAAGGCTTGAGAGGGAAGGCAGTTGCGAAATCGTTGCTGATGCAAGAAACATTTATGCGTAGCGGCCAAAATCAGAAAGGCTACTTTCCGTACGGGTACGTGTAGCTTGGCATTGCGGTGATGAGGCGGGCCGCGCTTCGGTGATGCTGAGGGCCGCGTTTTTAATTTTTTATTTTTGCGGCTCCGGCATGTGGGACTGGCAGGTAAGCCCGTACATGCACCCTTTTACGGGCGGCGTTTTGCAAGCACGACTGAGAGTATAAGTTTAAAGCAACCTTTCACTAATCGTCGATCATGCTCCCGGCTAGGCGACGCTCGAGTGATTGCACACTGCGCAACGCACCATTGCACGAGAACCATAACAATATGACATGATTCGGAGGCATGGCATAACCTTATTAGACTCTTAGACGGGCAACTACCTAGTATCTAGTCGGGGGGGGGGGGGGGGGGGGGGGGGGGGAGCTGAGACAATAGCCATAATAGTCTGACCGGTTGTAATTTTAAAATTTACAAGAAAAAGCAGTGCATGCCACCAAACAAAAAGAAGAAAAGAGGGAAAAACCTAAGCCCGAGGAACATGAAGGCATGCCACAACATCGGCACTGCCCTCCTGAAAAGCGTCGCGGAGATAGGAGCCCAGAGTGCCATGAAGAGCAGCAAAAAGACGTTGCATGAAATCACGTCGCACATCCCCCCAAAAACGCCGAAACGGAACATAAGTAGATCGACGAACAAAATGTTGCATACGGACCGGTTGTAATTCAATTTCAATTTGCTAACACGTTCCCTCAAGGTAGCCGAGTACTCGCCGTCACCCTTGCTTGTCTACTAAAGAAAATAGTCATCTTAGTCGTAGGTGTTGTGCCGGTAGCCCGGTAGGTGTCACGACAAGTGCTCATAGGAATGGGATGCTATCGGCGAGTTGCGGACATAAAAAATGTAAATGAAGGGCTAAATTAAGTAGTAATCACACATAGAGCGGAAAACACCGTCCATTAAGCGAATTAGCCGGCGCTTTAGAGCGACCGGCGAGGGAGCAGCTGTCTAACAGAGCAAACATGTTTGTCATCACTAGGTAGGCATTTGAAAGCAAAATTCGGGCACGATTCATGTCACCTCTTTCCCTTCGCCGTGGGCAAGGTTAGATCGCCGCTAGCTACGCCAAGTGAGCGTTGCGTAGCGGCGTTGAATAGTCGAATGGAACAAAAGCAATACCGTTTAAAGTACGCGCGGGTGGCGGCGGCCCCGGAATGGGGTACGCTCGCAAGCCCATCGGCATCCCCTCACCTCCCCGTGGTGCGTGATGGAAACCCCGTAGCCGTGCCGGGCCTTGCAGTGTAAGGGGCTAATAGGGCCGGCAGTGCGATCCGCGCGATTCGCAGCTCTCGGAAAAGGCCCTCTACATAGGGCTTTTTGAAAAAAATTCTTGTACGGTACCGGCGCCCCGGGCTAATCTTGTACGGTACCGGGCATTTTGAAAAATAAATCTCCCGCTAGGCCCGTCCGATATGTTTTTCAAGACTAGATGCAACTAAGATACCGTCCCGTTCGGGGGGGTGGGGCATATATCTTCAGGAGCATGTGGTGGAGAGGAGGGTACGGACGGATCAATGGTGGGATGCGGGTGTTAAAGCTCGCGGCAAAGCCGGAAAGTAGCGCTAGGGTATGGCGCTCACTCGACGTCGACCAACATGCAGACGACCGCCGCCCGAAAGGGGGCAGCACAACAACAACAATGAGGAGGAATGTCGCGACGGGAGAAGCGGCGAGGTGTGGCGGCGGGTGGTTCATGAGGATCAGCTGCCGCCGGAAAGCCCGGTACGGAGGGTTTGAATAGTTTCCACGCCCCCGAGGCCTTTTCTTATCCGGCCATTGCGACCGTGCACTCAACCGCTACCCACTATCGCTAGCTAGGCGCACCTAAAATTAGAGAGTGCGAGCCCGGATAAGCGCGGAGGCTCGCACTCGAAACAAGGGTGCTCGATGGACGCGCAAAGGGTGGGTGGAGGGTACGATCGCTAGCTGATTTTCCAGACATATACCCGGGTACCATCACAGAAAAAGCCGGGGAAATGGCCGGTAAAAGTTTTCAGCGCGGCGGTAGGAGCGCTAGCTTACTATGTATGTTTTTCTCGCTCACCCCCACTTGCAGTCTATGTGACGGGGGACCTCGACTAGGAGGAAATTTCGAGACGGGAGGAGCGGGTACGACCTAGGGGCGGGGCTTATGGGATGCGTCGGAGAGATCGACAAGCAACCGCGTGAGGAGGGTTTTTTCGCTAGCCTTTCCCCTCCTTTCTCCGGCAAGACCGAAGTCACGCGGGAGCTAGATTAGGCTTGCCCGTCGACCCTCTCGAACGCCGATCGGCCCAGGCCGGTCGGCACCCCGATTCGGTGGGAGCGGGCCTTGCATCGTGAAGGTCGAGCAACAGCTTCATTTTGCATTCTTGACAAGTATATTTATTTTTCGATCTATTTTTCTTGATTACAAAGTTCCTTATACTGTTACTACTGCTTGGGCGGGGGACTGTGGCAATGAATGATGTTGATTACAGTTTTCAACCTCCGAGGAACGTCGGCACACATTGCAGATAGGTGTGTCGATAGGTGTACATGGTCGAAGAGTACCCGGCCCAATCGTTCTCCTAAGTGTCCTAGATGGCAGAGTATTGATGGCAGTTAGACACAAGTCGGTGCACTTCGCCGATAATTGTTGTAATACAATTTCAATTTCAATTACGCGCAGGTCAAACTTTCGCGGGCATGTGTTTGAAGCCATATCCGGTCGATAGCATCAGTGGTATGTGAGCATAGTGAAGAAGGCAATAAACTTTAAATGACCATATATACAATACCGTGAGCGGCCGGTGTCGGTAGTGAGTATTATGGCAGCGAGCTCTCCTCCTATGGTTGGGGAGGCGGGAATGCTAGCCTTGGACGGCTACGAGGGACCTTGGGCGGCTAGCGTTGGTGTTGTCCAAGCGATAACATATATCGGACGCTCTTTACCTGCTTGGGGCTGCCATATGTCGGAGGTATTACGCTATAGAGCGCCCATAACATGTACCACGTGGTTGGTACAATTCGACACAAGAAGAGGTGACTACCATAAACTAGTCACAGTCACACCAATAGATACGCTAACGACCAACGTGATTGATACTGGCATAAAAATGAAATGGCGCCTCATCAATTGACTGCAATATCGGATAATGCGCCGTGTTGGGACCACCCCCGGAGTAGTACCGGGATTATTTTTGTAATAAACGCTTGTTTCGCTCTCATCGCTATTAAAAGATAACCCCCTGTATCCCTGCCCGCCCTGTTGCACAGCTTGACGCAGATTAATCACCTATAGCGGTAGTGCCAGTACCCCGTATCGGTGAAAATACAAAATTGGCCACCCCTGGAGTTTTATTTCATTAATAATCACCATTCCCTAATTTCTTTATCGCGAAAATATTCAACACTTTCTGTACCATTCCAAGTATTCCAACCGCTCATGCCCTGTCAGGCAGTCATACCGTGGTCGAAAAATACCCGCAGCTGGGGGTGGCCCCCCCGAGTAGATCGCCGTGGAAACAAGTGGGCACTCCGAACACTACCCCTCGAGTACTCTCAGTACCGGTTAATCAATAATTAGCTATATACACTCACCCCATCCAACCCCCGCCCACGCCAGACACTCCAGGGGCACGCGCCACAACAACAACACACATTAGACCATAGTCACACCAATAGACCATCTAACTCGAATGGCACATTTTCTGCCGTGTACAGAGACTGTTACTTCCGAAGAATCTGCAACTTTGTTTTTACATGGAGTGTACCGTTTACATAGACTACCCCGTATGCTGATTAGTGATCGCGACCCGAAATTCGTCACTGGCTTCTGGCAGACACTTTGGCGACGCCTTGGAACGCGCATGAACGTGTCTTCTAGTCGACATCCTGAGACAGACGGACTGACAGAGCGTGTGAACATCACGTTTCAACAGCTTCTTCGTTGCTTCTGTTGCTTTGATGGCTATGATTGGACGACTTTTTTACCGCAAGTGGAATTTGTGTACAACGCCTCTCGTGCACTCGGAAATTGAAATTGAAATTGAAATTGAAATTGTTTACAACAGGGTCGTGCGTGGGGGCAATGTGCGGATGCGCGGCGGGAGGTCGTGCGGGACTTGATGCGGTATATGCGTAGGAGGTGATGCAGCCATTGGACAGTATGCGTATGGAGTTGTGTAAGAATGCGAGATGTGTCGAGATGTGCTTTGGAGACGAGTTTATCAGGAGGGTCGGTGCGGGCGGTGAGAAGGGAGGTGAGACTCGTGATGGTGGAGGAGTGCGGTGTACCTGTGCGGCTCATGACTATGGGGAGGATGTCGACCACTGTGCCTGGCCAGTGGTTTCTGATGGCGTTCGCAAGGGGTGTGTATTTGTCACGTATGAGGTCGGCTGTGTGGGAGAGGTTGTTGTCTGTGCAGTACTTCCATTCCCCTATCTGAATCTTTTTTATGGACGCGTAGCGACGGCGACCGTTGGAGTGACCAACGAATCGGGGTTCGAGGATGCGGATGAAGTCAGGTTTGTGTGCAGGGGGACGAAGCAGGGGGGGGAGAATCTCAGGGGGGAGGACGGCGGGGCATGAGGTTAGGGAGTCAGGCGAGAGACCTTCGTCAGCAGCAACAAGTCGGGTGGGCATGTGGGTGGGGTGAGGTGGGTGGCAGTCAAGTGGAGTGTGGGCAGGGGTGGGGGAAGCAAACGATTTTATGGGTTTGTTACCGAAGTCTGCGGTGATGGTTTCCCAGCGTCCTCCGTTGTGGCGTTCCAGTAGGGAGAGTAGGAGTTGCAGAGCGCTGTTGTGTCGGTCCTGTCTTAGACCAGACATAGAGGGGCAGTTACCGGCCATGTGGCCGTTGCTGGTGAATTGACCACATAGGGGGCAGCGCAGGGTGGGGTTGTGAGTAAGTAGGCGGGTGTTGTGGACGCCCCACATGAATTCTTGTTTGTGTGTGAACTGGATATTTGTGAGGGTTGAGTGTTTTTTGTGGTAAGAAAAATCGGCGCCGTCCTTCGCGGCGCGGGCGAGGAGGGCTCCGTGTTTGGTTGTTTGCGAGAGAGGAGTGTGTGTGTGTTTTGTGCTGTAGGTGTGTGCGTCGGATTTGAGGTTGGTGTATCTGTAGGGTATGGGGTCCCCTAGGGTTTGTGGGAGGAGGGTGTATGGCCATGTCCAGTGGCCTATTGTGACTTCAGAACCTGTGGTGTATAAAGTGTCGGGTGGGTGACCATCCGCGACTTGGTTTGCGAGGGTGTCTGCGAGGTCGTTGCCTAGGGAATGGTTGTGGGCTTTGATTTTGCCGAGGTGTGTACGGATGCCTGCTTCGCAGCGGGTTTTAAGGGTGTGTGTGATAGATGAGAGGGTGTCGCGATGAATGTTGTGGCGGTAAGCGGAAGGGCAGTTTAAGTAGCCTTGTATGAGGCGGAGGGAGCACGCACTGTCTGTGAGGAGGTGGGTGCGGCCAAATTGGAGGCCTACATCTATGCCAGCTAATTCAGCACGATTTATTGTATGGGAGGGAGGGGTAGAGGTCACCAGGATTTTGACTTTGGTGTCCGAGGCGGGGTGGGTAGCTGCTGCTCCGAGGGGGGTCGAGCTGCCTTTTTTCGAGCCGTCTGTGTATACAAAGTCCTGCCAGTTCCAAGCAAGGGTGCCTCTGGTGGGGGGGTACGTTAGATGTACGCGGTCCGGGAGGGGGTATGTGAGGGGGTGAGTTGGGTTTGGGGGGCGGTGGTATATACCTGCTGAGTGGGGTGAGTAGGTGACAAAGAGGTGTGGAGGAGGGGGGGTGATGATGGGGTTGGGGAGGTGAGTGTCGTAGATAGATTCGAGAGTGTTGTGAAGTGCGGTCATGGCTGTGGGTGATGGGAGGGTGGAGAGTGCGAGGGGGTTGGCGACGAGGTATATGTCGACCATCCATCGTGTGCCGAATGGGGTGGGGGTGGGGTTGCCAGTGTGTTGGTCGGGGGGTAGGAATGTGTTTGCGTCATTGGGGAGGGTGTAAAGGTGGTGGGTGTATGGGGAGTTGATGTATTTGGAGTGGCGATAGGGTGTGTGTTCCCATCGGGGGAGGATGAGGATGGTTGCGCTGGGTGTGTGAGGGGCTGTGAGGTGTGCGCTGGTGATTGCGTGTTCCATGGCTCGTCTCATGCATTCGTGGTCGTATTCGGGGTTGGCTATGTTGGTGCCTTGCCAGGTGTGCGGGGCATTGCTACCGCTGGATGAGAAGACTATATCTTCGGGATAGAGGGAGTGGTATGTGTGGGAGTGAAGGGATTTATTGAGGGGGTCGGAGTAGAGTTCTGTCTGGATGCGGAATGTGTGACGGAGGGCTGTGAGGAGGTCTTCTCAGTGGCCCATCTATTTCGGGTGGTGGTGGCGGGCGTGGGTGAGTGGATTTCTGAGCGGGAACCTAGACGGGTGAGGAGGTGATAGACCTCCTCTTCGAACGTATGCTGCGAGAGGTCGGGGCGAAAGAGTTGGTAGAGGTGGCGGACGCGGGGGCCGTTAAGGGTAGTGACTGCGCGGCCGTCGGGAGTGCAGAGTATGGTGGTGTCGTGGAGTGATGGGTGTGCGTGGATAGCGAATTTACCGGTAGGGAGCATGTCGAGGTCGGGGTTGATGGGGTCATGGTTGAATGTGATAAGTGGGTGTGACCACGGAGGGGGTCCGGGTTTTGGCAAAATGGGTGTGGTGGAGGGGACATAGCCGGAGTTAAATGCGGTAAGGGCGGTGGGGCCGGAGGGGGTCTCACTGATGGTGTCGTGGAGTTGTAGGCACGGGGCCCACTGCACTTCGTGGAGGCGGGTAAGGTCGTGTCGTTGGCCGCGAGCGCACCACTCGCACTGCCATGTGGTGGGTCCTTGAGCTGGGCGACATTGGGAGTGTATGGCATAGTGCGGGCATGTGCAGCAGGTGGAGGAGGGTTCTGTGTGCAGGGGGTCATGACAGATGGAGCATGTGGTGGGGGAGGGGGAGGGGAGGCATACCGATGTGGGAGTGGAGGAGATGAGGCGGAAGCCGTCGTCGAGTTGTAGCTGAATGTCCCATTCCGTGAGGTGTTCCGGGGCCCATTCGACCATGTACTGCGTTTGGCCGTATTCTGTGTCTTTGTGTTTGGAGATGATGCGTGTTACGTCGCAGGGGGGGTAGTGGTGGTCGGAGGGGGTGAGGTATTCTGTGTCTAAGTGTGTGGTGGGTGCGGTGGGGGTGGAGTGAGTGGTGTGGGAGGTGCAGATGCCGGATTGGAGGGTGGGGGGTGAACGGGGGAGGTGAGGGGAGAGGAGGGGGATCCACGAGGGATGTATAGTGGTGGGGGGGGATGCTTGGTTGGTATTGAGGCTTGTGATGGGGAGGCGGTTGTGTATAGTATCGAGGGGTTCGGTGAGGATTGCTGCGAGGAGGCGGATGGGAACTGAGAGGGGGGTGGTGGACCCCGTGAGTGTGGTGATGGATTTGCATGATTTGAGGATGAATGAGGATGAGGTGGCTCTGAGGAGGACTTGTGGCCATGTGGTAATGTTGCTTTTCCAGAGGGGGGTGAGGCGGGGTAGGAGGGAGGCGTGTGTTTTGCGGGGGGAGAAATCGCAGTAGGCTTGTTTGTATGTGTGAGGGTCGGTGATGTGTGTGGCTTTGTCCCGGAGTGAGGTGAGGAGGGCGTTGTCTTGAGTGGTGAAGTGGGCACGGATTGTGGAGGCGATAGGGTTGGTGAGGGAGAGTGGGGGAATGTTGTGGAATAGGGTGCCCGCGTCGCGTTGAGCTCGGACTAAGCATTTTAGTGTGGGTGGAGTGTAACAGGTTGACATGATGGATTCTGAGGGCCAGTGGGAATACGTTGTGGATAGGGTGCGTATGTGTGCGCGGGCCATGTGGCCTCTATAGCCTGAGTTATTCATGATTTTATGTAAGTGGCATACTGTGAGTTGTGCGGCGTGGGCTTTGAGGGAGGGGAGGCCGTATCCTAGGTCTGATGTGGGGCGGTGAAGGGCGGTGCGGGGGAGGTTACGTACCGAGGAGACGGCGGAGCGGAGTGCGCGGCAGATTTGTCCTTCGAGAGTGTCGAGTTGGGAGTCCGTGAAGAGGCCGAGCTGGAGGGTAAAATGTTTTCCGATGAGGAGGCCACGGATGACCCTGATTCTGCGGGATTGAGTTAGTGGGGAGGTGGAAAGGGCGGTGATGAGGGATGCAGTGGTACGTTTGAGTTCGTGCCAATGTCTGGTGAAGGTGAGGGAGGTGTTTAGTTCTACCCCTAGGACGCGGTATGTGTCCTTGGGGCCAATGGAGGGGATGGGGGCCGGGGTGGAGTTTAGGGAGATGAACTGTGTTTGCAGGCGGGATGCGAGGAGGGTAGTGTTGGCGCGGGTGAGGGCGTTGCCTGTACGCCAGAGGGCGCCGGTGATGCAGCATTTGCGGATGTTGACTGTCATGCCGGTGTAGGCGCTGAAGAGGGAGAGTTTTCTGAGCTGGATGGTCATGTTGGGGGTCGAGCCCGTGGCGAGGCTGAGGTCGTCGGCGAAGCCGTGTCCTGGGTATGTGGCTGTGGGTTCTGTGGGGTCAACGTTAGTGGTGGGGGGGCCTGGGCGGTAGCCCCGGCTTCCCACCGTGAGCCAGCGAAGGAAAGGTTCAAGGAAGAGGGTGAATAGGAAGGGGGAGAGGGTGTCGCCCTGGAGGGTTCCTCGATTGATGTCGATGGAAGGGGTGGGGCCGTGAGGAGTGATATATGCTGTGGTTGAGACCCCGTATAGTTGTTCGCATGTATCGACAAAGGTGGGAGGCATACCGAGTTGACGCATGTGTTTGAACATGATTCGGTGGTCCGCGGCGTTGAAGGCACCTTTGAAGTCCGCGTACATGACGTAGATGTCTTTGCTGTGGAGTTTCGCGTCCTCCATCGTCATAATGAGGGAGGAGAGGGCGTCGTGGATACTGCGGTGTTGTCGGAATCCGTCTTGTTGGTCGCTGAGAATGCCATGGGTTTCGGCGTACTTCGAGCCTGCATCTTTGATTAGTGCTGTCCATAGTTTAAGGAGGTTGTTCATGAGGGCGATAGGGCGGTAGTTATCGAGGAGGGAGGGGTCGCCTTTTTTATGTAGGAGGCATGTTGTGCTGTGGCACCAATCAGGAGGAGTGTAGGATTTGTGTGCTAGGAGGGAGAGGAGAGAGAAGAGGGCGGAGCGGGTCGCCGGGGGTAGGAATTTGATTATTTCATTGGGGATACCGTCGGGGCCGGGGGCTTTGCCGGTGCCTAGGGAGTTGAGGGTTTTATCGAAAGTGTCGCGGGTAATCATGTCGGCAAGGGTGAGAGAGGGGTCTCCGCGGGGTTCGATGGTAAAGTTGTCGGGGTTGTTAGGGAGTTCCCATGGGGGGGTGGGTAGTTCGGGTGGGGTGGCGCAGCCGAGTTCGCTAGCGAAGTGAGAGTGTACCGCGTCGATGACGGCGGAGGGAGAGGATGCGGTGGTTTTATCGGGTTTGGTAATGCGGTGGAGGGTGGAGGTGGTGCCGGCGGGGGGTAGGAGGCCGCTTTTAATTTTCAATCGGCGGTGGGAGAGTTTGGGGCAGGTGTCGTAGGCCACATTGGCTCGAGTTTTTATTTTTTTTATCTTATTCGTGGTGGTGTCGTGAAGGAGCTGGCGGATGCGTGCTTGGCACTGTTGTTTGATGGCGTCAGGGGAGAGATATTCCGTTGTGTTTAATAGGGCTTGGGCGATGGGAAGGGGGCCGTTGTTTTTGCTGCATTTACGGAGTTTGAGTATTTGAGTGCGTGTTTTATTTGTGAGCCAAGTGGGGTCAAGGGACGCTTGGGGTGGGCGGGGTTTTTTGTCGGGGAGGAGGGGCCAAACTGTGGCTGCGTGGTCCATGTGTTGGGAGAGGAGTGTGGTGAATTGTGAGGCGAGGGTGTCGAGGGTGTCGGGGGTGGCCGAGGTGTATGAGGTGTTGAGAATTTCTGCGTGGAGGGTTGCCGTTTGGTTGATGAGGTCGGGGGTGCTGGATTGGTATGCTTTTATGTGGTCGGGTGTGAGGGGAAGGCGAAAGGTGAGTTTGCGCGTCGTGTGTTGTGTGGGAAGTCCCCTCCCCAGAGGGTGCGGTGTTGCGGGTGGTCGTCCGCTAGTCGGAGGCCCCAAGCTGCAACTTCTGCGTAGAGGCGGGTCAGTTGGGTGTTGTAGAGCTGGGGCATATAAGTACCTATAAGGAGGTAAGGGGTGCCTGAGTGGGGGACGATTTTTAGTCCGGCGATATGGGGGATGAGGTGGGGGGGCGGGGTTAGGACAGTGGCAGACTGGAATGAGGCTCGGCGGACCGCGAAGAGAACGCCTGCGTTGGGTAGGGGCACAGTTGAGTAGCAGGGTCGGGAGCTTTTGAGGTGGTATTGGGGGAGGGCTATGCGCCAGCGGGACTTGTGGGTGTCGTGGTTGGTTTCGGTGAGGATTAAGACGTCCGGTTGGTGGGAGGTGGAGAGGTGTTCAACATCCATAATGGAGGTGTGTAGGCCGCGGGTGTTGAGGGGTGGAGCAGGGGGGGGCGGCTGGGGGGTTTTCGACGGGTGGGGGTCGGGGGGGTGGGGGGGGAGGAGAGGGGAGACGTGGTGGGTGGTTCGTGTGGCGAGGTGGACCGGGGGAGGGGAGGGTAGGGGAGTTGCGGGGGGGTTCTGGGAGGGGTCGTTCTGTGGGTGGGGTTGTGAGGAGAGGGGGGGGGAGAGGTGGGTGGGGGGGGACGGGTTGGGTAGGGGGAGGGAGTGGGGGGGGTGGGGGTGACGTGGGGAGACATAAAGCATCGAGGAGGAGGCGACGTCCCTGTGGGAGGGGGGCGGAGCGGAAGGTGTGGTTCCAGAGCAGAGTGTGGAGGGAGTACACTGAGGAGCGGGGGTCGAAAGAGGGGGGAGCGTAAGGTTGGTCCGGGGGGGACGTGGCAATGAGGTATGTGTGTAAGAGGACGTGGGTGCCGCACGACCACGCTCTGTTGGAGTCGTTTTGGCGAGGTGGGTTGAGGGAGTGTAGGGCGCTGATGGGGGGGGGAGGGGACGAGTTCCAGGCTGAGAGGAATAAACTGCGATTTAAAACCCGCCACCACCCCCCTTAAGTCAGCCACTCGACGGCGATAGCCAGCCACCCACATCGACGCACTCGTCGTGTGTGGACAGGGTGCACACATGTCCAAGCTAGAGAACGGGGGGGCGCACCATCGGGTGAATACGCATCCACATGTTGCACGCCAGCCGTAGCTTACCTTTTTTATTTTTATATTATCTTAGCGACTCACCCGCCAGCGCAGCGCTCCACATGTCTTGGCCTTGGCCTCGACTTGTGCCCCACACTGGGTGGAGGATACAGAGACGGTGCTCCGAGACACCCCGGGGCTACAGGCCGAGGGGTCGGCGGGCATCATGCCGTCTCTTTGAAACCTCTGTTAGGCACGAGTCCGGCTAGCGGTTTTTACCGCTGCCTGTTTTTTCTTCGGCTCTTTCTTTTTCGCCCTCTGTCGAAATGGCGCCGAAAACTCCGCATGTTTCACCTCCTGACTCCCCTGACCCAGGCTCTCAACAGAGCAATCTTGATACCCCCCCGGATACTCTCGCGCTGCTCGTTGCGCAAATGGCGCGCATCACCGCTCGTCTCGACTCGCAGTCGGCCGAGGCTCCTGCTGTTGCTGCTGCGGGTGCTAATCCGCACCCCCCTGTCGCACAGCGCCGCCACAATGCTCACATCGAACCCGTCCGGGACAGCCACGACGTGCACACCCTCCCCCTGCTTGTACATCCCCAGCCTGGATACGTCCCACCGGACGCAGAAACATTCTTTGCTGCTGCTACACCTGCAGCTCCTGTTGGCGACCCCGCCGTCGCACAGCGCCGTCACGATGCGCCCCGCGAGCCCTCGCGTGCCGATGCGCACCACGACCCCTCGCGTCACGCCCTCCATGTTGATCACCTCCCACCACCCCCCCCCTTCCCCCCCGCTGGATATACCCTTCACCACCCCGGCCCTCACATCCCGGAGGCGCCCTCTCACCTCGTACCCCACTACCGTGACCACCCGCACTCGTACGGCCCGCCGCGTCCCATGGCCGGCCGCTCTCCCTTTCCCGGTGGTCCACCTCCTCCCTTTCATGGCCGGCATTCTCCCCCAGTCCAACATGGCGACCCCGCCACCCGTGGCCGTCGTCGCCCCACTATTGACCCGGTGGTCATCGGCCGGGCGGCACACGAAGCCCCCGGCTTCGACAAGGACGCCCTCAACCGGTCCATGAAGATGTCGGTCCCCGTCATGGGCCCGACCACGGACTTTAAGCAATGGAAGAGGACCTTCCTTAATTTCCTCTCCATCAAGGCCGCATACCTCATTCCACAGCTGGCCATACGCGACTCCGGCGTTTGGCTCGACGAACCAGCACAGCACTACGCCTACACGCTGCTTCTCCATGCAGCCAGCGCGAATCAGCGCGCTGACCAAGCGATGAAATGCGTTTCTCCAGCCCGCCCTGACTGCGCCGCTGCCGCGTGGGACATCCTGTGTGAACGCCTCGACTGTCGGTCTTTTGCTCGCTCCTTGTCCCTCCTGGACAACCTGACGGTCAGACAGCGCCCTGGTCAGTCACTCAGTGACTATGTCCACTACATGCGCCAGACCTTTGACGACTACAACGACACATGCCAATTGGTTGATGGCTCCGTTGCCATCCACCCCCACCACCTCGGTCTCCTCATGCTGCGCGGTATTTCCAGCAGCGGCCCACACGGTCAGGCGAAGCAATGCGTCATCAACGCCTTTGACACGGACTACATCATGTCGGCTGATGAAGTGATGGCCAGCATTCTCCACCTCGCGCACAACATGGACGACGACCCTGCCCCGGACACACCCGCTCCGGCCATATCACCCCCTCCCATCTCCGCGTTCGTCGCTGCGGGCCGCGGCTCGCACAGCGGTCGAGGCCCACCACACCGTAACCCTCGCGGCCATCGACCCAACAAGTGTGGCGTTTGTGGCAGCCTCAACCATCTCATGTCCGCCTGCACTGCCACGGATGACGCTATCCTTAAGTGGAATCTCGCCAAGCGTAAGATGACAGTCCAGAAGTACGGCGCCGCCGGCGGCACCCCCTCTGCTCACGCTGCGCTGCTGAGCGACGTCCCTGCCGACGACGTCCCCGCCGATGACACCGACTGCCTACCCACCCTCGAGGACTGCGCTGATGACTACGATGACGACGAGGTGAGTGTCCCATTCAGCTCTGTGGCATTCTCCTCTTCCCTCGCCCCGGGTCGTAACCTGTCACAGTTTTGGGTCGTTGATTCCGCCTGCTCGATTAACCTCACCGCGTTCCGAGATGACTTCGTGAAATTCACGCCCCCCTCCGCTCCCTCTCGCGTGGGCGGTGTCGGCGTTGACGTTCAGGGCAGTGGCTCAGTGCGGATTTCTGCCAGACTTGCCTCTGGCCAGCTCATTCACCGCACTGTGTATGCACTCTACACCCCTGACCTATCATCTCGCTCCGCACAACGTATCGGCAGACTTCTTAGTGTCAGCTGGATGCAAACTCACAGCGGATGTGAATTCATCTTCCCCTCCAACTCTGACACTGGTTTGCTTTTGGTACCCACATGCATGGGTGTGCTAGAACCGTCCGGAAACGGTCTCTACCTCCTTCCCCACCAGCCGGACCTCCCTTCAAGCCCATCCGCACCGGCGGAACTTGACGCCTCACCTCAAGTTGCCCTTACTGCCCAGTGTGATCCCGTCCTGTGGCACCGTCGGTTTGGCCACCTCAACATGCAAAGCCTTCAGGCCCAGCATAATCACGGTGTCCCGACTAGCCATGTGTTAGCTAGCATTGTAAACAAAGTTTCTTGCGACTCTTGCTTACTTCACAAAGCCACAGCTGCACCACGCAACACAGCCGCTTGCGCGAAGCCATCCCACCCCCTCCTCAACCTGTCCGCTGACCTCTGGGGCCCGGTCAATGTCCCCTCCCCACATGGCCTCCGCTACTGCTTGCTCGTCATCGACCACCACACCAACTACATGTGGGTGCGGTTCCTTAAGTCTAAAGACGACGCATGTTCGGAATTGGAAACCATCCTCTTGGACATAAAACACTTGCATGCCCGCCATCACTCCCAGACGGGCGCGTTCGCACCGGTCCTCAAGTTTGACTCCGACTCTGTGTTTGAAGCTGCTGTCACTCGCCGGATGTGCGCACACCTCGGCGTCGGGGTTCAGTTCTCTGCCCCATACGCCCACCACATGCTCGGCAAGGCCGAACGTCCTTGGCGAACTATCCGGGACAATGCATCGGCGATGCTCCACAACATGGCCGTTCCCAACTCCATGTGGTCGTGCGCTGTCAGCACTGTTGTGTACCTTCGCAACCGCACGTACAGTCGCTCGGTCGGACCTAATGGGGGCGTCCCCCTCACACTCCTTACGTCGTCGGTGCCCGACGCCTCCAAGTTCCGCGTCTTCGGCTGCGCCGTTTTCGCCAAGGTCCCCGACAAACAACGTCGGAAACTCAGTGAAAAAGCATTTCGCGGCGTCATGGTGGGCTATCCCCCTGACGCACCCGGGTATCGTGTCTACAATCCGGAAACGCGTCGCATCACCACTTCCGTACATGTTGTCTTTCAGGAAGACACCCCAGGCTTCGACACACAACCCTCCGTCGACTCGGCCATCACCGACTCTTCGGAAGACGTACCCGCAGACTCACCCCTATCCCACCCCATTGACCTCACATTACCCACACCCCTACCCCCCCCGGCAGCCCCTCGCCATGCTCGGCTCCGCTCCCACCCCATTCGCTACGGCGATATGGTTGCCCACTTGTCCGACTACCCACCGACCCTCGTCACGGCGTGTTGTGATCCTGAACAAGGCAAAGCTCAAGAGGACATATTTGAGCACCCTCACGTCCCCGACCTTGTCACGGGTCCCCCACACACACATGCCGGCACGTCCCCTACTGCCGTCGCCCTCCTCTCCGCCCGTGAGTGTGTGGAACCAAAATCCTACCGGGCTGCGCTGGACAGCGCCCAAGCCCCCCAATGGCAAGCCGCTATGCAACAGGAGTATTCCTCCCTCATCATCAATGGCACGTGGGACCTTGTGGACCTCCCCTCAGGCCGCATGGTCGTCTAACAACATGTGGATCTTCAAAGTCAAGTCGGATACAGCCGGCGACGTCTCCCGCTTCAAAGCGCGGTTCGTCGCCAAGGGGTGCAGTCAACGCGTTGGACTGGACTACACGGAGACCTTCTCCCCGGTCATCCGCATGGCCAGCCTGGGTCTCTTCTTAACCATCGCAGCCGCCCGCGACCTTGAACTCTGCCAGCTTGACATCGACACAGCGTTTCTCTACGCCCCCATCCGGGAGGATGTGTACATCCGCCAGCCCCTCGGCTTCACCGATGGAACGTCCAAGGTTTGTCACCTCAAGCGCTGCCTCTACGGCCTTAAGCAGTCCCCCCGCGAGTTCAACATGCTGCTTCGTGCATGGCTCGTCGACCATGGATGGCAACAATGCGTCTCCGACCCGTGCATATACATCTTCCGCACCGGCCACGTTTTCGCCATGATCGCCTTGTACGTCGATGACATTCCCGTTGCCTGCAATGATGCCACTTGGCTCGCATCGTTCAAAGCACAACTCGGAGCACGGTTCAAGATCAAGGACCTAGGCGACCTCTCCCTACTCCTCGGCATGCACATTACCCGCGATCGCTCCACGCGCACAATCTCGTTGGACCAGTCCAAGTACCTGCGCGACATACTCGCCAAGTACGGCATGTCCGACTCTAAGCCGTCGTCACTTCCGATGGACCCGGGCTTTCTCGCCGGCCTCGCACACTTGAATTCGCCCTCTCTCACAGGGGTGGCCAAGGACGTCTACCCCAGCCTCCTGGGCAGCCTCCAGTACGCAGCCGTTTGCACCTGCCCCGATGTCTCCACGGCGTTGAGCATCCTCGGCTTTGCCCAAGCCTCACCCACCGAGGTTCACTTGCATGCTCTGAAAAAGGTCCTCCGCTACCTCCATGGCACCATCGACATGCGCCTGACGTTGGGGGGGGGCCTGGACCACAGCCTCCAACTCACAGGCTTTGCCGACGCTGACTGGGCCAACGACAGCAGCACCCGCAAGTCTCGCTCCGGCTATCTCTTCACCCTCGGACGCGGGCCAATCAGTTACAAGTCCAAACAACAAACTTGTGTGGCTCAATCCACGTGTGAAGCCGAGTACTACTCTGCGGCTGACGCCACCAAGGAGGGACTCCACCTCCGACAACTCCTGGGGGAAATCTTCAACTCCCCCATCACCGAAACCACCACCATCTGGGAGGACAACCAAAGCGCCATTGCATACTCCCAGAATGCCTTGGTCAACGAGAAGACTAAGCACATCGGTCTGAAATGGCACTTCCTCAAAGACCACGTGGAGCAGGGAACCATCAAGTTGAGGTACCTCCCCACTGACCATATGGTAGCTGACATGCTTACCAAACCCCTCCCAGGACCTGCACTAGCAAGACACCGAAGTGCGATCCTTGGAGGACAAGACCCAATGCAACGCTTCATCCCGTAGCTACCTTCATGGGGAGTGTTGTAAGTAATACCGTATACGCATTAGTTGCAGATAGCTACTGTAAGCTACTCTAGATATGATTAGTACATGTCTAGATCGGACATACCGATAAACTGTTTGACTCGGTACAGAGCTGTCGCTAGGCTACAGCTCTGACACTTCTGTTGTCCCGACACCACGCATGTAGGCTGGTTGTCGCCGTAACTGTTCCGTTTGCGGGACTGTGATTGTAACTACGTTTGCGTAAGTTATCTTCCACACTAACTGTGTTTGCATGGTTTAACATGTTATGGGCCCTCCGGGGCATTGGGAGAAAACCATAGCCACAGATACCAACCGTGTGGCGCTCTTGTCGACATGTCAATCATGTCCGGTGTGGCTTCACGCTGTCCCCGGCAATACTCGATCCGAAAAATTCTGCCCGCGCCCTCCCCATGTGCCTCAAGCTCACACGCTGCCACGGGGGCGCCCATACATACGAATTATGTGCCGTCTCAATTAGCCGTAGCACACCGCTTGTGGCACTCATGTCGATGATGATTTCCAAGGAGGGGAGGGGCTTTAGAGAAAATGGGTTAGCGACGCCAACCTTAAAACTGTCGGGCAAGGACATGCTAACCGAAACCCGCCGTTTAGTTTTTCTCCGGGCTGCGACTGGTCCCGAGGATCTCAGCTACGAGAGCGTACCGATCCTCATGCCGCGTTTGTCCATGGGGGCGGATGCTTTCGGCCACCATCCCCGTGGTATGCTCGACTTCATCATAGGTCGTCGACGGGTTGTGAGAGCACTTCCTTGGCGATGCTTCCCGGCGGCCCGCCGCCAGCTCCTATGTTTCCTTCTCGCTCAGATACGCCCGTACCCACTTCACCATCCAATACTCCACAAATAGAAATCCCACCTCCTTATCGGCAGAATACCTACTAAGGAGAATGAGTCGCGAAATGAAATATCGTACGAGCTGAGATTTATCTATACCCGAAGGTGCGTGTCACGCCATACCCGGTGGATGGGCGGCCCAGTCAACTATCCCACGCCCATGACGTCCGGGACTGCGTCCGCCTAGCGCGTACCAATGTTCGGGTATCAACAGGTGGGGCAGCACCATGTTTTATCATTTCGACTGCCGGAGCCGTTGGGATTGACAACCTTCACGATGACACGCAACATACGGCCCCTGGTACAATAATACACGGGCGAACGCGCATGCCAGCCGCAAGCTAGGCGTGTGAGTAAATCGTTCACCCATACAGAGCCCCGCCTCTCTCGAATCCGCAATGTCGTTACGGAATGCATACCTACACTCTTCCCATAAAGTCCGTTACTAGTGAAATGGGGCCTTTCGTAACGGACTTTATGGGAAGAGTGTAGATACTTGTACCATACGACAGGCATCGCCTAGTTAGGGGAGCAGCCCTTGCACAATTGAGTTTGCGCCAATCGCCGATGAAACGCGGAGGTGGAGGACGGGATCCGAAATCATCTCGACATGATGCCGCTGCGTCAGAAGCGAGGATCATCGACGCCTGTCTCATACACTGTCTCGCCGTTTATTACATGCGCTTTTGAGCTATTCTGATTCAGTGCAGATTTCACTATCGCGAAGGAGTCGATCGGCGACGTGTAGGATCATCAATTTAGGAAAGCAAAGTTATGCTTTAGGTCCTGAAGAGCACTCATGCAGCAGCTCACAATGTGCGCATGCTCCCAAGAGAGCTCACGGGCAGTTGTATGAGGCAATAGACTATGCAGCTGCAGGCACTAACACCTGTTCCGCCGGAAAATGTCATGTCGCTGCAACAATGATTCTGAAAGTCATGTGGATACGTGGCCAGGGTTGCAGTGCCTGCCGTGGTGATACTTGATACAGGATGCACCAACGAAAAAACCAGGAATCCATAAACAATGCAGAATAAACTGATTGTAGCGAATCCTCGTTACCGACGTCCACACCCAATCGCGGCGTATGCCACTCATCCCAACAGCCATGGAACACAGCCAGAATGGGCCAAGCAAAGTAAATCGCACAGCGTACCAGCCATGTGGGACTACTAAAGATAACATTATCCGGGGTGTCGACTGTCGTGCGTGAACGTGGCAAGTGATTCTCTATACGTTTCTTTTTGAAATAGTCTCAAGCAAGTATTGAAGATCATTGACTTCGAGTGGCAGTAAACGATAATGTCTCTTGCCTCGTACTCTTATTAGCTGGTTCAGAGTGGCAAAGCGAAACACAACCGCAGCCATCACAACCGTTGCTGCCTCAGTGTGGCACCGGCGATGGCAGCTTGCCTCCTGTAGCCTCGGATGCAGATGGGCATGGTGGGATGGACAAGAGCGGACAGGGACCGCTGCGCCATCAGAACCGATGCGTTACTCATCGTCACCGGCTGATGGGCGGGGCTCAGAGCCACGCCCCCCTCTCGTCGCAGCAGCTCCGCGAAATGCTTTGCCACATCCACGACCAGACGGGGGCGTTGCGCGTGCGTTGGCGACACGGTGACCTGTTGCTTGCGTAGCAATCTGCTGACCGAAGAAGCGAGGTTAAGAGAGACGACGAGAGCGAGCATCCTCTGCTCGGATGGATCACGGTTGGTAGTTGACACATCAGCGTGCCCCGTCCGGCGCGTAGAAGGTTGCAATGCAGCACCAATCACGACGATGGCCGTGGGATCAGTGGAACTTACGGGGATGTGGTTGCGTGGCGGTGGTGGCTGTTGACGAGTGGCGCAACCACAGGGCCATGTCCGTAAGCCGAGAGCAGGAGCCACGGCTGACACAATTTGCATGTCGTAGTCGAACAGCCGCTCGCCGTCTGCCATTTCGGACGTCAGAGCGGTTTGGAGAAATTGTTCCACGTCAAACAGCTGACGGCATGTCAACTGCTTGAAGCAGGCGGAGCTGTCAGCGCCTCGCCAACTGCAAGGAACTGCGCATGTCGACCTCGTCGAGCGAAGGCTGACCGCCGACATAGAGTCCGCGCCACCTTCAGAATCAACACTACTTCGGTCTTCCAGTGACGAACGAGTTGGCGCATCGCCATTATGCTGCTCTCCGTTGCTGACTGTCCGACGGGTTGTACCTACACCGAAAGCCTGCTGAGCCCTTTGGCACCGCGCCAGTGCCTCTCGCCCGCAAGTTGCATCCAGACTCATGTAGAGTGCGAGCACGGAGGTGGAGCAGTTGAGCAGGAGAGTGGAGGGCGAGGCGAGGGTGGCGGCGTTGAAGGTGGGATGAGGGGACACGGTTGTGTACGTCAGATGGACCACCTGAGTGAAGAGGGAAGCGACAAGGCAGAGCAGAGCAGTCAGGCAACAGGGAAACATAGGTGGATGATGATTGGCATCGCCTGCTCTGCCGACATGCCAAGCGACCCCTCTCCACTAGTCCACCTCGACGCACTTGCAGGGTGTGGTAGCCCAAGCAGGGCGCGGCGATGACTGTCACGTGATTCACCAACTCCTCATAGCCCAGCTCGAAGCTTAGCCGCCCGTGCACGACTGCGCTGGCGACATGCACTTGTCAGCGACTCAGCGGTTTGCTGTTCGTCGTTCGACGGGACCCGTTTTCAGTCGAAGGACACCGACGCAGCGCCGTTCGTTTGTCTGTACCGCGTGTCTCACCGATCGCGCTGTCATCGGCTGCCTCGCATAGTGTGAGCTGCACTTCGTCGTCTCCGCCGATTTGCGACGCACCTGGGGAACGTACACGACTACGAAAATGATTCTCCTGATGCGTGTCCGGCGGGAGCGGACGACAGCTGCAGCAGGTGACAACGAGAGTAGAAGGTGCCACGCACCAGTCGCCATAATTCCGCCACTATTTAGGCGAAAGAGCGGGATATTCGCCACCCTCTTCAGCCGCCCCACTACTCGGAACGCCCAAAGCTGCGCAGGACGTAATAAAGACGGAAAGGGTAAAGCCGTGCGCGGACAAGTGCAGGCGTAAACAAGTACTAAAATATATATGCAAACACTCGGTCGGTCGCCGCAACTGTGGTTGCCCACAGACCTGAAGGTGGTAGCCCTCCGCCCCATCGGAAGCCGTGACAGGCGAATTGGTGTAGGAGACCAGATAGCTGCCACTGCGAGTAAATCCCAGCAGAACACAGCCTGACATGGCACGGCATAACACGCGCACCAGCGGTGAGAGAGAGGACAGATATGTGACGTCGGTGTGGCAGCGACGAGCGACGGCGTAGTAACTTGACGATAGAATAAGGACTGCAGAAAACACAGAATACAAACAGCCGCAAAAGCGGGGTCTCACCTAGCACCGCACGCTCCTCATCCAGGATGTTCTCGATGAACAAATGCAGTCGGGGAGGAATCTAAGGCCCCGCGATTCAAAGGTGGGGAGGGGCAAGGTTACGGAGGTCAAACGACAGAAGCCATACGACACGCCCGCCGTCAAAGTTGTCGATGACAATGCAATACACAAAATATTAAGGAATGAACAAACGAAGTGAGCACCGCCGCTAGTTTCAAAGTAGACGGTCTTACGTACCTTGGTAAATACCGCAGTTGAAAGCCCTCCCGTCTCCCTCGCTTGTAACTGGATAGCGATGTTGGGGCGGTGAAGCTTATCACTGCAGTGCTTAGTACTGACCATTTCGCCCCGCTCCTCTTCTCGGGGTCAGTTCAACCAGCAGTCGTCGTAAGAGGTTATCGTTCCAAAGCACTGACATTTGGCTCAGAATATTTGCCACAGCCCGAAAACATATTATTCAATATTATCGTGATTTTGGCTAGCTGGCAGTATTTGGTTCCGCGCGATGAGAACTGGGTATCTGTTCCTGCTGACCTGTCGCAACAGCTACTGGGCGCACGGCGCGGTGTGAACTCGGAACCACCACGGAAGCGCCAGCAGAGCCGCGACAAGCTTTGAGCGACGGAGATCCTCCGCCCGTCTGATGCATATACATTTATCTTCCGCACTGCGGGTAGGTCAGTTTTTTATTTGGAATATACCAATCGAATTTCAAAATCTACATAAGGATCCTTATTTCCAACAAATCAAAATCACCTTACTTATTTTGACTGCAAGGATTATGGTTTGCGAGAGTATATTGGTTACAAGAAGAACAAGATGAGCAAGGATTATGGTTTGTGGTGATTCCTGCCTGTTTTTGTCATATTTTATGGTCAGATTGATTTGAATATAGAGGTTTGCATATCCAATTCCATGTGTACGGGACAGTAACTCTAGCGGTTACTTTTACCGTTAATATCGGCGCGTCTCACCTGCAGGGCAACCGCCTTGCCCGAGCAGTTAGACGCAACCAACGACCAATAACTTCCCCAACGGTAAGGTCTAGCTAGCCCGTGCCTTATAAGCCGTAGCTAGCCACGAGCCTAGGCACTCTCTGCTTTCGCGCTCAGCCAATCTAGGCTTCGTGCGAATGCAGTCTCGAATCTCGTAGTCGAGCAGGGTGTCACTTGACCATCGTCCCATGCGCACTCGAGGGTCACGCGACACTTCCCCTCGTTCAGCTACGCAGTTCCGCAACATGCAGCCTGAGCAGTCGACGTCCGCCGCAGCGGCCGACCCTCACGCTACCTCGATCGAACAACGCACAGCCGAACAAATTCGTACGGCAGTTTTAGCATCGGAACAACGGATCAGTGAGCAGTTTTTGGCGGCTAATGTTGCCTTACTCGCCCAGCTCCAGCATACGACAGCTACACCTGCTATTACTGATCAACAGCAGTCCATTCCCGCCGACGCGACAGCGCCGGAGGGTGGTAAGGCGGCCCCTGAGCCACCTATCGACCTGCTTGAAGACGAACCCGACCCCTCCGCGTCCGATTTCGTCGACTTCGCCTACTACGGCGAGGTCATCCCGGCCGGCCTCGAACGTCCCCCTCGCGACGTCGAGGAGCCACGTCTGTGGACTCTCACGGACGACACCGCCCGAGCTCTAAGCGACAAACGCACCCAAGCAGCCTACGACGAGTACCTAGACATCGGGTGCTATACCTTCTTCGACAGTTGCGCCAACGCGGCAATTGGCGAGGCTTTGGACACGCTGTCGCACGGCCCACCTCTACCTACAGAGCAGGCGGCAGCGATTGCCCTCATCCGAGCGGGTCATCGCACCCACACAGCGACGGAGGAGGCCGCCCGTACTCGATTGGGCTTCCTCCGCCTCACCAAGAGCGGACAAACGAGCACGGATGCGGACCGCGTCTTTGCCGAATTGGCCCACGAACGCTTCTGCCGCCCACGCCCTACTCCGGTCTCCGGCCCATTGGACGCGCTACGCCAAGCGTTCGTCGACCGCACGCTTGAGGTCAGCTTACACGCCGCCAGCAAGGCCGCCGCCGGCGCCGCTTTCGCGAAAATCACGCCGGACAAGCCCACAGGCCCCGACGCTCGAGCCCGCAAAGCCGCCGCCGACAAACGCAAGACCGCTGCAGCAGCAGCGGCCGCAGCACGCGCCTTCCCCCCTCCAAGCCGACCGACCCGGCTAAACCCCCGAGCAAGAAATGATGGTGTGGCCCGCCGCGCCGATTCCTGCTCCCCGACATCTTCCTTCATGCGCCACCGCGTACGTCGAAGATGGCGGGAGTGGGAGCGCATCGGCGCGAGCGGCCAAGTCCTAAGTTGGATCCGCCACGGCGTACGCGTGAAGTTTAAGCACGGCGTACGGCCCAAACCGTTCAACCACGGCATCTCTATGCTAGACGCGAGATTACTTCACGGTCAACTACCGCGGCACCCTATGGCGCCTCGCGTGCCTCCCCATGGGATGGTCGGGCTCCGCCTACTACTTTTGCAAGCTCACGCAAGTGTTCACGAGCCACCTACGCCGCCCACCGCCTCCCACGCCCGCATCTACACCGACCGGCCCATGACGGCCATCCAAACGCTTCCTCCGGAACGCGTGATGGCGAGGTACACGACTCCTCCCCTACATGGACGACTTCCTCTTCTTGGCGGATTCTTACGACGACGCGTTACTACTTCGGCAACGCGTCCAAGCCCTGCTAGACAGCCTCGGCCTGCAACGCAACCCCAAGAAAGGTGTGTGGACGCCAACGCAAGTCGGCGACCACTTGGGCTTAACGGTGGATTTGCAACGCGGCGAATTTCGCGCCCCACCCGCGAAACTACAACACCTCGCACAACACGCTTCGTCCTTACTCGGGCGAGCGGCGTCGAACGCTCGATGGCTGCCCACACGTCAGCTAGCAGCCTTCGCGGGAAAAGCGCAGTTTCTCTACCTCGCCATCGCGCCCGCGCGATTCTTTTTGCGCGAGCTCCACAACGTCTTGGCTACACGAACTGGTTAGGGAGGGACGCGTGCGCCTCACCCACCAACTCCGACGAGACCTCGAGTGGTGGCGTACGGTGCCCACTCAACACAACGGCCGGTCAATCTACAAGCCCATCGAGACCGCCTATTTGCACGCCGACTCGAGCGACTACGGATGGGGGGCCGTACTAAACGAGGACGCCAACTACCAAGCCCGCGGTTTTTGGAGCGCTCCCGACCGCCTCCAACACATTACGTGGAAGGAGCTTCGAGCGGTTCGACACGCGGTCGAATCCTTTTTACCGCAACTCCGAGGACGACAAGTCCTCCTCCACGAAGACAACATTGCCGTGGTCGCCGCCCTAACCAAGGTAACGTCCCGGTCGCCCGTCATGATGACCGAGCTACGGCGCTTGTGGTTCCTCCTCGACACCAACGACATCCACATCCGCCCACGCTACATCCTGTCGGCCGCCAACGTCTGGGCCGACACGCTAAGCCGCGAGATGGACTCCGAAGACTGGCAGCTAAACCCACGGATTTTCGACCACCTTCAGCGCCGGTGGGGCCCGCATACGATCGACCGTTTTGCGTCCATGCTCAACGCTCAACTGCCACGCTTCAACGCCCGCTGGCGAGAACCCCTGTGCGAGGACATCGACTGCCTACACCTCCCGGACGCTGCGTGGAGACGCGAGAACAACTACTGCAACCCCCCGTGGTCTGCCCTCCCGGCTCTCGCCGCGAAACTGGCACAATCACAAGCCGCGGCTACGGTCATCGCGCCCTACTGGAAAAACAAAACATGGTACCACGCTTTCGCACGACTGGCGAGCGAGACCGTGCACTTCCCGGCGTCCCGCGACTTGTTCTTTCCCGGCAAGCTAGGCAAGCGCGAAGGGGTCGGACCGCCCGCGTGGAGCATCGTGGCCTTTCGGCTCACACCCCCTCTTGGCTCTACACGCGCCGCGGAGCGATTGGCCGAGCATAACGCCCGGACCGATTAAATGCGCCTGTACAGCGCGTTCCCCCTCTGCGTACATGACCGCCACGCTACGGCCTACGCCGCGAAGCAGCACCGGCGCCCTTGTCCGCCGATCTCTCTGAAACTTTTCGCAACCTCCTAGGATCTGATAAACTCGGGGTTACGGCGGTCACTCTACTCAGCAACTCGCTAGCGCCCTCTACGTACGCGAGCTACGACAGCGCACTCAGACAGTTTTTTATTTTTTGTAAAGAGGAGAATATCGCCCCGCTACATGCCACACCGGCCACAATGTTGCGCGATACCGCGTGGTTAGCTCTGCTCGGAACGGTCGCGGCCAGCTCGCTTCAACCCTACTTCTCAGCGGTTAACAAGTTCTTCCGCGACCACCAACGCCAACCTATTGCCGTGGGTGAGCTCCTAGCCGACGCGCGCCGTGGCCTCGAGATGCTACAACACCGCCTACTCCCTACTGCCGCTCGCCTCCCGCTACCCGCACCGGTCGCCCTCGACATCTTACACGCCACCGACGCTCTACGCGGTACCTTCGCATGGACACATGCAGCCCTTCCCCAGCTGCAACGCTTCAGAGCCTGTTTAGCGGTTTGCGTCAATTACATATTTTTCTGCCGCGCCGAAACTGGCGCCCGCTGCCAGACCGGCGACCTTATCGTCGACATGCCTTCCCAGCAAATCTGTCTGTTCGTGCGCAAATCTAAGGGCGACAAGCGCCGCGCCAACAGCGACAAGCTCGTCATCGTTGTCCCCATCACGGCCAACCCAGTCCTAGCAGACCTGCTAGACTACTACACGCAGCACCGCGTCGCGTTCTGCTCAAAATTCTACAACCGGCCACCCCCAGACGCCTTCTGGAGCTTCTCACCTGCTGAACCCTCCGCCGCTTGGGGTGCCGCTCCCACCATCTCCGCATGGCCCGCCCTCTCCCTCCTCACAGTCAACACGGCCGCGCCCCCCGGTTTTAAGTGGACATCGCACAGCCTCCGGAAAGGCGCGGCGTCCGCTGCCAGCTGCATCGGCGCGCCCCTACCCGTAATCATGTCGAGACTGCATTCGCGCGAAGCCTAGATTGGCTGAGCGCGAAAGCAGAGAGTGCCTAGGCTCGTGGCTAGCTATGGCTTATAAGGCACGGGCTAGCTAGAGCTTACCGTTGGGGAAGTCGTTGGTCGTTGGTTGCGTCTAACTGCTCGGGCAAGGTGGTTGCCATGTAAGTGAGACGCGCCGATAGTAACGGTTACAGTAACCGCTAGAGTTACTGTCCCGTACACATGGAATTGGATATGCAAACCTCTAGATTCAAATCAATCTGACCATTTACCCTAGGGCACGTTTTGCCAGTAACCTAAAGCCAAAGGCTTGCACAGCCAAAATTAGTGTTGCGGGGGGGATGGAGTGAGCCAGCCGAAAAACCGCCAAACTGCAGGTGTTGGGGTCATGGTTGGGTCAATGTATTTCCCTTCGGTCACGGAGCTATTCTTGGCCCAGCCACCCATATATTTAATTACGGGTAGGGGCGCGCCGATGAGCCGGCAGCGGACGCCGCGCCTTTCCGGAGGCTGTGCGATGTCCACTTAAAACCGGGGGGCGCGGCCGTGTTGACTGTGAGGAGGGAGAGGGCGAGCCATGCGGAGATGGTGGGAGCGGCACCCCAAGCGGCGGAGGGTTCAGCACGTGAGAAGCTCCAGAAGGCGTTTGGGGGTGGCCGGTTGTAGAATTTTGAGCAGAACGCGACGCGGTGCTGCGTGTAGTAGTCTAGCAGGTCTGCTAGGACTGGGTTGGCCGCGATGGGGACAGCGATGACGAGCTTGTCGCTGTTGGCGCGGCGCTGGTCGCCCTTAGATTTGCGCACGAACAGACAGATTTGTTGGGAAGGCCTGTCGACAATTGGGTCGCCGGTCTGGCAGCGGGCGCCAGTTTCGGCGCGGCAGAAAAATATGTAATTGACGCAAACCGCTAAACAGGCTCTGACGCGTTGCAGCTGGGGAAGGGCAGCAGGTGTCCATGCGAAGGTACCGCGTAGAGCTTCGGCGGCGTGTAAGATGTCGAGGGCGACCGGTGCGGGTAGCGGGAGGCGAGCGGCGGTAAGGAGTAGGCGGTGTTGTAGCATCTCGAGGCCACGGCGCGCGTCGGCCAAGAGCACGCCCACGGCAATAGGTTGGCGTTGGTGGTCGCGGAAGAACTTGTTAACCGCTGAGAAGTAGGGTTGAAGCGAGCTGGCCGCGACCGTTCCGAGTAGGGCCAGCCACGCCGTGTAGCGTACCATTGTGGCCGGTGAGGCATGTAGCGGGGCGATATTTTCCTCTTTACAAAAAATAAAAAACTGTCTGATTGCGCTGTGGTAGCTCGCGTACGTAGAGGGCGCTAGCGAGTTGCTGAGTAGGGTGACTGCCGTAACCCCGAGCTTATCAGATCCTAGGAGGTTGCGAAAAGTTTCAGAGAGATCGGCAGACCAGGGCGCCGGTGCTGCTTCGCGGCGCAGGCTGTAGCGCGGCGGTCCTGTACGCAGAGGGGGAGCGCGTTGTACATGAGCGTTTAATCGGTCCGGGCGTAACGCTCGGCCAATCGCTCCGCGTCGAATGTAGAGCCAAGAGGGGGTGAGAGCCGAAAAGCCACGATGCTCCACGCGGGAGGTCCGACCCCTTCGCGCTTGCCCAGCCTGCCGGGAAAGAACAAGTCGCGGGACGCCGGGAAGTGCACGGTCTCGCTCGCCAGTCGTGCGAATGCGTGGTACCACGTTTTGTTTCTCCAGTAGGGCGCGATGACAGTCGCCGCGGCTTGTGATTGCGCCAGTTTCGCGGCGAGAGCCGGGAGGGCAGACCACGGGGGGTTGCAGTAGTTGTTTTCGCGTCTCCACGCAGCGTCCGTGAGGTGCAGGCAGTCGATGTCCTCGCACAGGGGGTCGCGCCAGCGGGCGTTGAAGCGTGGCAGTTGAGCGTTGAGCATGGACGCAAAACGGTCGATCGTATGCGGGCCCCACCGGCGCTGAAGGTGGTCGAAAATCCGTGGGTTTAGCTGCCAGTCTTCGGAGTCCATCTCGCGGCTTAGCGTGTCGGCCCAGAACGTTGGCGGCGGACCGGATGTAGCGTGGGCGGATGTGGATGTCGTTGGTGTCGAGGAGGAACCATATGCGTCGTAGCTCGGTCATCATGACGGGCGACCGGGACGTTAGCTTGGTTAGAGCGGCGACCACGGCAATGTTGTCTTCGTGGAGGAGGACTTGTCGTCCTCGGAGTTGCGGTAAAAAGGATTCGACCGCGTGTCGAACCGCTCGAAGCTCCTTCCACGTAATGTGTTGGAGGCGGTCGGGAGCGCTCCAAAAACCGCGGGCTTGGTAGTTGGCGTCCTCGTTTAGGACGCCCCCCCATCCGTAGTCGCTCGAGTCGGCGTGCAAATAGGCGGTCTCGATGGGCTTGTAGATTGATCGGCCGTTGTGTTGGGTGGGCACCGTACGCCACCACTCGAGGTCTCGTCGGAGTTGGTGGATGAGGCGCACGCGTCCCTAACCAGTTCGTGTAGCCAAGACGTTGTGGAGCTCGCGCAAAAAGAATCGCGCGGGCGCGATGGCGAGGTAGAGAAACTGGGCTTTTCCCGCGAAGGCTGCTAGCTGACGTGTGGGCAGCCATCGAGCGTTCGACGCCGCTCGCCCGAGTAAGGACGAAGCGTGTTGTGCGAGGTGTTGCAGTTTTGCGGGTGGGGCGCGAAATTCGCCGCGTTGCAAATCCACCGTTAAGCCCAAGTGGTCGCCGATTTGCGTTGGCGTCCACACACCTTTCTTGGGGTTGCGTTGCAGGCCGAGGCTGTCTAGCAGGGCTTGGACGCGTTGCCGAAGTAGTAACGCGTCGTCGTAAGAATCCGCCAAGAAGAGGAAGTCGTCCATGTAGGGGAGGAGTCGTGTACCTCGCCACCGCGCGTTCCGGAGGAGGCGTTTGGACGGACGGCGTGGGCCGGTCGGTGTAGATGCGGGCGTGGGAGGCGGTGGGCGGCGTAGGTGGCTCGTAAACACTTGCGTGAGCCTGCAAAAGTAGTAGGCGGAGCCCGACCATCCCATGGGGAGGCACGCGAGGCGCCATAGGGTGCCGCGGTAGTTGACCGTGAAGTAATCTCGGTCTTCCTCCCGGATGCCAAGGGTGTAGTACCCATCGGCGAGGTCGAGTGAGACGAAGTAGTCCCCCGGCCGAGATAGATGGCGTAGGTGCTTGAGTGTCTCGCACGTCATGTTGAAGGTTGAGCAATAGCGGTTGAGTTCTCGAAGGTCGATCATCAAGCGCCATTGGTTGCATCCGGGTTTGGGCACCAAAAACACCCGGGAAACGTAGCGAGGGTTGGTCGAGCGCTCCCACGCGCCGCAAGCCTCGAAGCGTGGGAGTTCCGAGTTGAGAAACTCGAGTTGGTCGGGTGTCGCGTCTAGCATAGAGATGCCGTGGTTGAATGGTTTGGGCCACACGCCGTGCTTGAACTTCACGCGTACGCCGTGGCGGATCTAACTTAGGACTTGGCCGCTCGCGCCGATGCGCTCCCACTCCCGCCATCTTCGACGTACGCGGTGGTGCATGAAGGAAGATGTCGGGGAGCAGGAATCGGCGCGGCGGGCCACACTATCATTTCTTGCTCGGGGGTTTAGCCGGGTCGGTCGGCTTGGAGGGGGGAAGGCGCGTGCTGCGGCCGCTGCTGCTGCAACGGCTTTGCGTTTGTCGGCGGCGGCTCTGCGGGCTCGAGAGTCGGGGCCTGTAGGTTTGTCCGGCGTGATCTTCGCGAAAGCGGCGCCGGCGGCGGCCTTGCTGGCGGCGTGTAAGCTGACCTCAAGCGTGCGGTCGACGAACGCTTGGCGTAGCGCGTCCAATGGGCCGGAGACCGCGGTAGGGCGTGGGCGGCAGAAGCGCTCGTGGGCCAATTCGGCAAAGACGCGGTCCGTATCCGTGCTCGTTTGTCCGCCCTTGGTGAGGCGGAGGAAGCCCAATCGAGTGCGGGCGGCCTCCTCCGTCGCTGTGTGGGTGCGATGACCCGCTCGGATGAGGGCAATCGCTGCCGCCTGCTCTGTAGGTAGAGGTGGGCCGTGCGACAGCGTGTCCAAAGCCTCGCCAATTGCCGCGTTGGCGCAACTGTCGAAGAAGGTATAGCACCCGATGTGTAGGTACTCGTCGTAGGCTGCTTGGGTGCGTTTGTCGCTTAGAGCTCGGGTGGTGTCGTCCGTGAGAGTCCACAGACGTGGCTCCTCGACGTCGCGAGGGGGACGTTCGAGGCCGGCCGGGATGATCTCGCCGTAGTAGGCGAAGTCGACGAAATCGGACGCGGAGGGGTCGGGTTCGTCTTCAAGCAGGTCGATAGGTGGCTCAGGGGCCGCCTTACCACCCTCCGTCGCTGTCGCGTCGGCGGGAATGGACTGCTGTTGATCAGTAATAGCAGGTGTAGCTGTCGTCTGCTGGAGCTGGGCGAGTAAGGCAGCGTTAGCCGCCAAAAACTGCTCAGTAATCCATTGTTCCGATGCCAAAACTGCCGTACGAATTTGTTTGGCTGTGCGTTGTTCGATCGAGGTGGCGTGAGGGTCGGCCGCTGCGGCGGATGTAGACTGCTCAGGCTGCATGTTGCGGAACTGCGTAGCTGAACGAGGGGAAGTGTCGCGTGACGCTCGAGTGCGCATGGGACGATGGTAAACTGACACCCTGCTCGACTACGAGAGTCGAGACTGCATTCGCGCGAAGCCTAGATTGGCTGAGCGCGAAAGCAGAGAGTGCCTAGGCTCGTGGCTAGCTACGGCTTATAAGGCACGGGCTAGCTAGAGCTTACCGTTGGGGAAGTCGTTGGTCGTTGGTTGCGTCTAACTGCTTGGGCAAGGTGGTTGCCCTGCAGGTGAGACGCGCCGATATTAACGGTAACAGTAACCGCTAGAGTTACTGTCCCGTACACATGGAATTGGATATGCAAACCTCTAGATTCAAATCAATCTGACCATAAAGACTGATACGGGTACGGTAACATACTCGATGACGCCGCAACGCAGGACTGCAGGAGCGACACGATAAAGGCCAACGCCAGAAAAGCAACAAGTCAACGACAGAACGGAGAATCAGCTTTGATTCGACAGAACGGAGGATTAGCTTTGATTCAAATAATAAATACTAGCACACTTGTGTGACGAACCGACGAGGAGCAGTTTGGCGGTGCGCGAAAGGTCGACCATGCAGTTTGGCTGTGCGGGTTCCGCTTTGGCGATAAAGCGTCAGGCCGTCGTTGGCGGCGGCACCCCCTTCACTGCCACGTCCGGCGCCCGTGACCTCCCGTCAGCTGAAGCTCTACGCCCAGGGATACTTAGGAAAAGCATTAGGCGCTCATTTCTTTCTCAACAGCCCGAACGCGTGATTTTGTCAGGTTGGGCATCCAGATCAACCTTGATGTCGTCTTCCCGGAGTGCGACCCTGTCGTTAGCGGCAACCAGGTCGACGCAGGTACTGCCTGTCTGTTTATAGTCGACTGTTACATGTATATATATTTCCGTCATCAGTTCGTCCTTGCTCTAATGGCTGAAGCTACGAATCGCTATCTGTGGGGGCCTGCAGGAGGGGTATTACCTCGGTATCGACTTTGGCACAAGTGGCGCTCGGGCTTGCGCGGTTGATGGCGATGGCAGTGTAGTGGCGCAGTCGCGACGAGACTACGATAGCTGTCGGGACTGGGGGGCGACCTGGGAGGAGTAAGCACGCACGGTCATCCTTGCCCTAAGAACATAATAGAGGTTAATACTGCTGACATGTTGTTGTTGAAGACTCGTTTCCTGAAAGCCTTCGCGCTTGGTCCTGCCCCTCGCGCCCCTGCTTGCCCATCTGCGGCTTTCTTTCCCGAAGCGCATTGTGGGGGCTTATTGCGGAGCTGCCAGCGGAGGTGGCTGCGGCTGTGAGAGCGGTGGCTGTTGATGGCACCTCTGCCACAACGATGCTCATCGACGAGGTGGACGGAGCGCTGCTAGCACCGGCCAAACTATACGATGAGGCTCAGGCATGTGGGGCATGTTTTGCTGAATACACAATTGCAATGTCACCCCCATCACGGCTACATTAACGACACACACACACTCAATGACATCGACTCACTCACATTCACACTCTCTCGCACACACACACACACACACACACACACACACACACACAATAACACATGCACACTACCACATATGCACGGACACAGAGACATACGCTGACACGCACGCACAGACACAAACACAAATGAATCCTGACATACACACATTGACACGCGCACACACACACAAACACTCGCACCACACATGCATACAGAGACACACGTTCGACAACCTTCCTTCCCCGCCGCATATGTAAACGTCGCACACAGACACACACACACACACACACACACACACACACACAGACTGACACACACACACATACACACATGCACACATGCACACACACACATACGCACAGACACAGAGAAAAGCACACGCTGACACGCATGCGCACACACACACACACACACACACACACAAACACACACAAACACGAGTCCTGACATACACACCCTGACAGGCACGCACACACGCACACAAATTCACACATCCTGGCAACATAAACATATATATATACACACTGACGTTTAAGCAGACAAGAAGACAAAATGCACACAGTCATACATACGCACAAATACATAAGATCACACAGACTTATGCATACTTTGACCTTTACAAGCACACAAACCACACATACACACACAATAACATGGACACATGCACTCTATAACACATGCATACTATCGCACATGTAGACTCAGAGGCACACATCCACGCTGACACAGTCGCACACACACACACACACACACACACACACACACACACACACACACACACACACACACACACACACACACACACAAACACGCACAGCATGCCGGGGGAGGATCATCGACGCCCGCCCGTGCTTTCGTATCGTTTCAACGACTTTTTCAAGCTTTTGTCTTGAGTGTGTTTGAGACACATGCAGTCCGTGAGGTGGGGCACCGACTCCAAAATCATTTAGTTGCATCATCATAATGGATGGCTCATGTCATGTTGCGTAATTAAACTCATGGTGGATACAAGTTGTATCCAACGCCCTCAAATCGCCCGTATCATGTGAGTACCCGCCCACCAAGCCGTACATATCAATGGCTTCGTATTTTCGCGCATTGTGGTACCGTGAAGTAGTTATCATGCGCTGGAAAATTTGCCTCTCGAGTATCCGCAAATCGCAACCGGAAAGCAAGGCATGAGTAATATTATCGGACATGAGGAGCACGCACGGAATCGACAACACGAAATCGGATGATTATGACTCCCTGCGCTGCGAGCGTCGGGCATGTTCAAAAAATATTCATATACGGGTTCTCAACTACTGAAGATCAAGATCGAGTGCACCGCACATGACGGGCCACTCCGCCTAGCCCCCTTATGTGGAAAGCCTAGTACGTCCACATGGGCACCACCGCCTGGAGGTGTAGAAATTGCCAACCGTCTATGGTCGCACTAACCGCCGGGGTCGCTGTGCCCACGTGTGTCGACTGCGCGCGCGTGAACATCTTATTGCCTACGGGTCCTCACCTGGTTATCGGCGAATATGATCTTGACCGAGTGGCTTTGCGGACATTCGGATGGTTGAGAGGCGGAGTAAACAATGTCACTATTGCTACTTCTCGATGTGATATTTAGGGTTACCCGCGACGAGGGTTATTCTCGCGAATTGGAACGTGTCGGTTTGAAAAGAGCGACAATCGAGCCAATCATCAAGCACTTCACACGCGGAGCTGCGATGCTAACGCTGACCGGGGCCACATAAGGTGCAAAGTTTCCCAGACCGTGTCGATAATCTGAAAAAAACAATCAAGCGATGAACACAAATCATATTTCATACATTATTGATTCCTCAAAACAAGGACATTGATGAAAATTTAATACGGCAAAAATGTATTTTTCATTAAAATGTAATCGAAACCCGCACTGTCATGAATAATTCAGAGCGTTGACTCTCTGCCAACGCTTGGCAGTAAGAAATGACAGCGTCAATGCTGGAGAGACTTGCATCAATACGCACGCCCGATGATGGTCCCTTGAACCGCCAGTGTTGGACTAATTAAGTAATCCAATTAAGAGCTGCCACCCGCGGATGTGACTCACTTTGTGTGCTGATGAGCACCCTGCCGGGCCAGCAGGGCCGCCCCGTAACTGGCCTCCCCATTGGGCGAGACTCCCACAGGGACCCCCAATAGCCTCTGCCGCATGGCGATCCAAGTTGGGTTGCTTGCACCACCTCCAGCAGTCAGCACACGCCTGAATCGCGTAGGCATAAACCCACAATCCATGGCACGTCTTCACCAAAACACATTCCACGACTTCTGCACGCGCTCTAGCTTTACAACCAGGCAGCAGCGTGTGATTTAAGGGTTTTGTGCGTACCTGACAGGGTCAGCCCCAAGCTGCTCCAGGAGAGAGAACGCTTGCGCCTCTGCCTTGGCTATTCCTTCCAACATACCATGCAGAAACTGCGCGTCACTCTGCAAAATGCGCCCCGCATTGATCAATTCACAAACATAAGCGACCATTGCTTCAGATAGTTAAGCATTTGTTGTCCAGTGGACAACGGGCAGCACCGAGTAGTAACTAAGCCTGCAGTAAGGGAGAGCGCAGTTGATTTTGAGGGGTCAGATTTGAACGCACTTCCGGTCTTGGCTCTAGCCTGGGTTGAAGCTCGGGATCCGCGATGGGGAAGCGCTCCCCCGGCTTAGTCAAAGGGTAATAGTCAAGACCGCTTGCCTGCCGTACAGCCGCGAGCGGATTTCAGGTGGAGACTGCATGCATGTGGCAGAGGACGCAGCGCTTTCGGGGGGCGATTGCGGGACAGTCGGGGTGCCAACCTGGTCTGGATTGATCTCCGAGCTGAGCTGTTGCAGCTCAGCCGCAGAAAAGAAATGCTTCAGAACTGCTCCGCCCGTGTTCGATGCACCACCTGCGATGGAAACGTCAGTTAGGGGGGGAAGGGAGGGGGGCGTGCTAAAGGGTGAGTGGGTAAATATTGTTGCCCAAAGAGTGCGCGTGTGTCACATATGGGGGAAGGGGGAGGCCTTACCCACAAGCCAAACATCGCCCAAGCGATGGCTGTAAATGCCGTAGTCTGCATTATCCACGCGCACGGTGCTGATCATCTTGATTGCCATGGTCGAGCCCAAGCTGGTGACCGCATCGCCTGGTTCGCTGAGCCCCGCCGCAATGAAAGCCGCGATACTATCTGTCAGGTCAACATGGCATAAGGACATTGAAGGCGCGTTAGCAACGTCAGAGCAACGCCATGTTTAATATCCTCCTCATTCACCTCCTTTCGCGCAGACACACCCACACAAGCAAGAACACAGATATTTCAAGGGGGGGAAATATCTGCACAGAGGAAGAGGGGGTATAAGAGCTTGAGAGGGAAGGGGGAGGCTGCCTGTCGTCCCCCCGCAAACAAGGCAGTCCGTAGGCAGGCCGGTGCGCTGCGCCACATCTGGCTGGATACACGCCACTGTCTGTCCCGGGGGCACCACCCGCTGTGGCAGCAGGGGGGACAGCTCCTGCAGCGCATTCACTCCCTTTAATGACAATTTCCCACTGCTGGGGGTGGGCGTAGGTGACGGACACGCGGTGCGCCTTGTGGATGTAGAGACGATAGCATGGGAGAGATTT